>VUQH01039399.1:0-12151 GCA_015106775.1 Etroplus canarensis
TCTGGGTTTGTGTGTGTGGGTGAGTGTGAGGGGGACTCTTGTGTAGTACAGTCCTGGGTTATTGAGGAGCCTGATGGCTTGAGGGAAGAAACTGTTGGACAGTCTGGTTGTGAGGGCCCGAATGCTCCGGTACCTCTTTCTGGATGGCAGGAGGGTGAAGAGTGTGTGTGAGGGGTGTGTGGAATCATCCACAATGCTGTAAGCTTTGCGGATTATCTCCATAGACTGTATATAAATGATTTGTAAACAACTTGGGTGTTAGAGCTGATGCCAAAGTGCCTTAAAACTGCTTTCTTTTTAATGGCCAGCAGTGGGCAGCTCATCTGGTTGCCAAAAGAAGTCAGATCTTCTATAAGATAATCATTCTTCCGCTTACTCGGTTTATGACCTTAGTAAACATTTTACAAAGGAGTGTATCGTCTCAGTCACCAGTTTTAAGTTTTATTGAATACAGCATGATCTTCTGTTTGTGAGTTATCTTTCCACGTGGAATAATAAGTTCATAAAGCGCTATATATGTGTGGCTGCCATGTGATTTAAGATCACGACTGTATGAGCGTGCAGTGGCCTCTGTTCTCTGTTCTCAGATTCAGTTTTAAAAGAGCAATGAGTGAGCGACATCATGCTGGCTCCAGTCAATGATTGCCACCGTGCTTTGCAGTGTGTCAACTCTGTAGATGATTTGAGCATCATTTTGGCTTTCTTATCTGCCAAGTTTGCTCTTTTGACTCACTTGAACCACTTCCATCTGAGCCACAGCAAGCCTGCAATCAACCTGCTTAATGCAAACTACCTAGCACTGAAAGACAGACAAACTAATTTGATGAAAACAGCAGCTAGAGCTACCTGTTTCCCTCTGGAGATAGTGAAGCACAAAAACATTACTTAAAAGATTAAGGCAGCCAGAAGCGTAACTCTAATCTTATGCTAATGTGAGTATTGGATAACTGTTTGCTCTCAATTGTTTGAAGATTGTTGAGCCAGGTCTAAGTGACATTTTGACATTTAGTAGCATGGAAACAATTGATAATCACTTTGCAAGGATTTATAAAGTTAATGGTGAACATTTCAGGTGAGCTACAATGATGTGTGGGTTATCTACTGGCCAATATCCAATAAATTTCAGCTACTGCAGTAATTTCAAACTACCAGTGGTAATTACAAAGTAGCCATATTATTACTCTTAATGCTCTTTCATCAGACTCATGTTAATTCCATAAAATGTGATTAAGCCATGATGAAAATGTGATTAGGCCATGTTAGGCGCACCTTATGATGATGTTAATAGAAGTCACATGTTTTGGTTCACAGAAGTGCTGTCTAATATCCATATAGGAGCTATATTAACATGAATGTGTGGAAATTAAATTAATTTATTACAGAAATGGGTGAAACGGCAGTTTACTTATTCTTTCTCCATGGCTTTGTTTCCTCCATCCTCTGATATGTGATGAAGTATCAGTGACTCACTTAGACACATCTGCTGTGTGTTTGTAGCTACAAATATACAGGCAGCCATTCTCCTTGTCAGCACACATGCTGATACCAGTTTCATAAACAGTGTGCAGGATTGTGTAGGCTGCCCTATTTTTCCTTAAAATGCCATGTAGGCCATCAGATAGCAGGGCGACATCTTTTTGTGCTCTCAGTTGCAATCTCCTGACATCAGAACAGCACCTCTTCTTTGATTGTGTGAGGTAGAGGGCTTCTTTACTCTTTTGCTTAGTACTTTGAAAATGATTGCTGTGATGTGGTGGAAAGATGATTTCTGCGTCATGTACAAAAGCTATGCAGTGTTGTTTTCATGGTTGTGGTAGCTATTTTGGTATGATTCTGTTTTCCTTACCTGTATGGCTGCATCAAGCGTCAATATGTGCTACCTATTTTGTCAAGATCAACTCAAGCAATTACTTTTTAAAAGTATGGCAGCTTTTTCTTTTTATAGCTCAAGCTATTTGGGGCAATTCCAAAATAGTCTCCTTTTGTGTATTATGATTTTCATGATACCTAGAGGTGTTTGCTGTAGGGCTCAATCATATGTTGCTGTCAGCTGTCTTCAGCTCTTCCCCCACAAGTTCTCAGGCTTCAGTTTCTATCAGGCAGCTTTAAAGCAGACAGCTAGCCTGCCTCCTCTGCAATGTGCAGTACAACATGTTCCTATACTTGACTCACTGTCTAATGTGGTACCATCAGCAAGGTCAGTTATTGTACCATGTGCCACACAACAATTTTTAATCGTGGAATCCATGATAAAAACAGAATACTTTAAATGAGGAAGAGATAATACGTCTTCTTTTTGTGTTGTCCTACATTTTTAGGTGTAAAAGGAGGCAGTAATTCTATTCCAAGTACTTCTAGTGCCTCTAGAGTCACATTAATTGGTGACACACTGTTTTCACATTCATATGACTTTCCAAAGATGTTTCCCCCAGTGACCCTTGTGAGGCAGTACTTGATGTAACACTTCTAAACAATAAATTAACTTTCTGCTTGCTTGTGTAGTGTGCAGGCTCTCCTCTGGCAAGGTTATGGTGTCTGTTGGAGAGGATATACAGTATGAGATGTGAATGAATTGGAGTCCGATCTGGCCCATATTCCTGTCTGCCTGTTCACATTCTGCTGAGTCAGTAGGCTTTGTAGAAGTCCATCAACAGCAACTCAGTGAGGCTGTGGGCCAGAGGGGCTGGTGGGAAACTGCTACTACAGCAGCGATCAGTCAGGGCTGATCTAATCGTTACTCCAAACATTTATTTGTTGATTAGAAGAACTGCTTAGGGAAGAGGTAAAACTGCCTTAGAATTAATTGGAAGGATTTTTAGTGCTGTAGATGGACCTCAGAGGTGTGAAAAGAGGACTGGTTTTGCACCCACATGCCTTTGTAACAGTCATTGTTTAACGCTGTGCATGATAGTTATGGGAAAATTATATTCAAGTTTGCTTACTCAGGACATTTTTTTTTTTGTTGACAGTACATACAGTAAGGAGAGGAGTAGTAAAAGCTTGAGTGATCGAGGCCATACCAGTATCAGTCTTTTCAAGTGTTGAAAGTGTGTCTGACACATGTAAAGGCACATTTATAAACCCAAAAAGGGGTGAATATCAGGAGTGTGTTGCTTTTCTTTTCTTCCTTAATATTGTGAACTTTTTATATCAGCATTTCAGTATGAATTTTAGAGATATACTGTATTTTATAACTATCCAAGCACCCAAGCAATAACTCCAGACCAAAACATGACTCTTATTTAGTGGTCTGTGGCCTGCAACAGATTAAAGGCCAATATAGGGTAGACTCCATCAGCTTCCAGTGTAAGCTTGTGCCTAGATCAGAATAAGCAGATCTAGATAGTGGATTGATGTATAGCATGTCTAACATATAAAACTATTTGAAACAGGGTTTCTTGGGGGGCTTTGTTAGCTTTTTTCCATTATGATGTAATTATTAGTTTATGCAAGCTAAAGCCCAATATTTGCTTTTATTTTATGGGTAACAAAATGACAGCAATGCCCTTAGGTGAGTGGCCCATTATACCCAGTGCGTACAAAACATTTGGAAAAATAGCGAAAGGAATATTTATGAGTGTTTAAAGCAAAGATAATGATGCTAAATGATGAAGCATCATCCTGGCACTCACATTGAAACTGCCATGACACTCTTGACATTTCCTTAAAGGTGGATGTTTTCCAGCTAACTCCTGTCCTGATACCGTCATTAAACCATCCTATGAATTTGCAGTCTGACATTCTTTATATCACTGAAGCAGCTCCTGGCACTGTAGCATGATGTCATCGCAGATTACAGTCTGGGCTCTATGAATTGTAGCCTTGAGAGTCGCGTACGCTGCAGCCTCAAGCGGGCTAACGTCTTGCGGCTTCATAGCATCGGACTCCGTCTCCCATCCTGTACCCATACTCACCCACCCACTCTCGCTCTGTCTCCTTCCCTCTGCTCCCACTCACGTTTCTCTACAGCGGACTGTTGCAGCAAAGCAGCATCATGGAGGCTGGATGCGTGGTTGCCGCGGTGATTGAGAATGCTGCCTCAGGACCCCAGGGAGAACCAGGAAGTAGTGACGTCCTTGAAGGGTGAGTTTCTCCCTTTTTCCTCACTTCATTTCAGCTGATCTGAATGATGGAAAACCATAAAGATGCATGCAGAGAGCAGTACGTGTGTAGGTGTAAATATTAAGTGCTCATGTGGTCATTTGCATGTGTGTTTGCATTTGAGATGCTGCATGAATAAAAGTCGGAGCAGTACAGTGCTAAGGCTAAAACATAACCGTGTTCTCTGAGAGCGAAACAAACTGTCTCTGGTTCAAGCAGGTCCAGACCTCACAATATTTCTTACTGACTTACACTGTGCTTATGCAATTCGTTGTATCACTGTGGATCACATAAATTACACTGCGTGCCTGTGTTCTTGGCTTCGAGTCCTGATCTCATCATGCTGAATTACACTGACAAACCCTTGCCCTGTCTCTCTCCTGTCTTTGTTGCTCACAAAAGTTGAGCTGAATGGAACCTCACCCTGCACTCTTGAATACACATTTCAAGTGAAGGTTTTGTGAAGCACTCCCTTGTGGGTGAACTGTCTTTATGGGTCACTGAATAGTCAACCTTGGCTTTATTAAGTGCATACAAAAGACCCCAAAGGTCTTCCATTTTTCAGGCTAATATGCAAATGTTCGTACTGCATATGTTCCTACCTTGTCCTAATTGGATAAACCCAGCATTTTCACATGTCTTCTTGATTATGATATATAATGGCATTTAAACATATCAGTCATTGTACAACATGCTTTCTGGGCCATGCTGTTGCAATATCAAGTTGTGAGTCTAAGCCACACTTTATGACTTCTTCCTCACTTGCTCCCTCTGCTGTGTATTTAAGAAAAGACAAGCCTTATTTTAAAACCTCAAGTCTTCCTGACACAGGAACTGACACTGTGACATGTTATCTCACTTTTATTTAAATTCCTGGCCTGTGTCTTTCTGTAGTGATCTGCTACCATCTACTGAGCCGGACAAAGACGATGCCTTACCTCAAGCAAACAGTAATCCTCTAGAGGAGAAACAACCACAGGAGACATCCACTGCCATGGTACACGCCTACACACACACAAACATGACTCATCACTTATACAAGAAAGTACATCACAAACACCAACAGACATGTCTGCCTTCTCCCATGAGGCTGCTCTGATTCTGGAGGTGATTCAAAACATGATGCCACTGAGGTCATATTGTGGACATGTAAAAGTCAGCTCTAAATTTTCATTTGAGGATGTCTCACCAGCGAGTGAGGTGACATGTTTGATAGCAGCTGAGGTAAAGGTGTGTTGACAGTGTTGTCACAGACACATGATGTCATCTCTTCTCTCTGTTTGCCTTTATATCTTCATCCATCTGAGGAGATTTATGCTTTAAGATTAGTGCATTTTGTTTTTTCATTACCATCTGTCTTACTCTATCGCTTTATATCTATATTAATCTCTCTGAACAGATGTCTGTATATGAATATGTGGAAAATGCAGGAAAGGCACTTGCTTTATTCTTGGTTCCAGAATATGTATGGTTTCTGCTTGTTGTTCATTTACAGTTGAAGTGGTGTGAGCAAGGAAACAGTCCCAGAGAAAAGCAGGTAGTGGTGGTGGTGTATAATTTCCTGAAATGCAATTTAAAACCCAATGGCTTTCTGATCATTTGGGTTTTTTTTTTGCTTTTTGAAAAGTATCTACATTTGTAAACAATAACAAGTACATCAAACAGGAAATCTTGGCATGGGAGGCCTGTACTACAACACAGGATTTATCCAGATAGATTCAGGGTTAACTCTGGGTTTTCAGTACTACAAATGTGGTTCACTTATTACTGGAGTATATCACCATGGTAACTTATGCTGCAGGCCCAACCTGCTCCGGAGCAGGTTATATTTCAGATGAGAGATCAACGGGTATGAAATCACAGCCTACCGAACAATAATTTCTCAAGAAAATAACATTTCTGATCCTGGAAGATCCCTTGGACGTCTGTGCACAGATAGTAGGAGGGTCTGAAGTTTTCTTAATTGCATCAAAAGTCATTGAGCATCAGTAATAAATGCTGATTCTGAGATGCAACGTTATTCATTTTTTTATTTTTTCCCCCTGTTGTCTGCAAAAAATATTAGAACAATTGTAATGTAATGTCCTCATTAGGGGATTAATAAAGTATTTCTTCTCCTTCTTCTTCTTCTTCTTCTTCTTCTTCTTCTTCTTCTTCTGTGCGCATTTATATAAGATCCTAAAAGAGGGTACCTATTTGTATTTGTGGATATTATGTTTTTTATATTTAATCTTTTCTTGCTCTCAGATTGTTAAACATCACCAGGGCCGCAGCTGAAAAATAAAACTTTCTCATGCGTATCTAAATATTAATTTAGTGCAATAAAGCCAAATAATGAACAAATATCCTGAGTATGTTGAATGTATTTCATAGTATAGGCATCACATATCTACTGTTTGGCTCTAGAGGCATTATCAAGCAAAGTTATCAGATCTTCTTTTTTCAGCTGCTCCCTTTGGGGGCTGCCACAGTGATCATCTGCATCCATCTCACCCTATTCCTTGCATCTTCTTCTGTCACACGAACCCTTTGCATGGCCTCCTTCACTACGTGCATAAACCTTCACTATGGTATTCCCTTTTTTAAGTTGCCTGACAGCTCCATCTTCAAGATCCTTTGTAAAATATATCATATGTACTCCTCTGTACACGTCTAAACCATCTCAACCTTGCCTACTTGATTTTATCACCAAACTGCTCAACCTGATGTACTCATTTCTAATCCTGTTCATCCTGGTCACTCCCGGTGAAAATCTCAGCATTTTCAATTCTGCCACCTCCAGCTCCACCTCCTGTGCTTTTGTCAGTGCCACCATCTCCTAACGATATATCATATGATATATGTATATGTCGTAAGTTCTCATTTTTATATGCAAACTATGCGTAATTTTTTGTTTAAATTAAAAAACAGACAAACAGAATATCCAAACAAAAAATTCAATACAGATACAAAATTTAGGAACACATCAGAAATAATAAATTACAATACAACTGACGATTACAAATCAAAAAATGGGTTTGCAACTGAAAAATTCAAATGGACACCCCCGTGAGTCAGAACAAGTTTGGAAAGTAACCTAGAGTGACCTAAAGAACTAGAGTTGTTTGAAAAATATTTCTCAACAGCAACACTGATAACAAGTGAAGTAAAGCAATATTTGTTTATTATGTAATGTAAACAGTGATCACTGTGTTGTTTGTGGTCTGACTAATGAACTATGACATATCTTCTTCTTAGCATTTGTGTTGTTTCCACAGTCAGACTTTCTGCAAAAGCACATGAATATCCTGAAACCTGAAAAAAACGGCTTCCTAATATGGAGCATGTTAATGCAAAGTAACAACATCTTACAGTAGCAAAATCATATGTAATATACTATAGCATCAAAATTAGCATTGTATAGCTTATGACATATAAGCTAATTAATCTACACTGATGTACCATTAACCCCTTTCTTCTTTTGGGTGCATTGTGTCTCACTTGCTACGCTATCACTGTTTCATGTGATCAACACAATTACTGTGGTCACTCTCCATCAATTGCCCTGCAACTGACTGACACTTACTGATGCCTGCTGTCGCTATTTGGCAGGCAAGGAGCGATGACATCACAGAGCACCCTCCTGAGCCCATCCTGCGCTCCTGCGTCAGCACGGCCAGCATGAAGGTCAAGAACATGAAGAAGTAGGTGTTCCTGGAGATAGTGTTGCTGCTATTATAGGCTGTAAATCAGGGCTCTTATTCAGGCCACTGAAATGAGGACCTATAAAATGATGGGTGTGACACAGACAGAAAAGTCAGTCTGTTTTCATGGATAGACTTAATCTCTCACCTTCTTCTTTTGCTCTCCTAAACTTTGCTCTTCTCTCAGTTGGTATTTTGAATACTCATAAGTTGCTATGTCTGATGTGTTTTCTAGGCTGACATTCCCCAGGGGCCACTTCCCCAGATTGGCAGAGTGTGCCCATTTCCACTATGAGACAGTTGATTTTGGCAATGTTCAGGTGAGGCCCGAAAATACTTACACTGTGACTTGCGCAACAGAGAGTTACTATGTTTAGTAATTGTTTCTTTGGCTCAAGTTCAGTGACCATTTTAGTGAATTGCTCCAGAAAGGAATCATTCTTAAAATGCAGTGTGACAGCTGAATCAATAACCTTGTTTTCTTTTTTTTTTTGGACATTATTGCTTTATCCTTCTTTGTCCTGAAATGTTTTAATAGAGCAAATGGTTTATTCCAGTAATTGTAGGAGATGACACATTTGAAAGTAGAATCTTGGATTTGATAAATCAATTACACTTGTGCGAATGTGTTGTTACAGTTGCATGCAGGTGAAGAGGGAGATGCCATACTGTAGATTGCTGTTGAAACTAACTATTGTAATAAATGCTTATTGCCACAGAGATTTAAACAGTCTCTAACAATCTTTGCCCTCCTGGTCTACCCACTTAGATCTGTGGGATCTTTAGAAGTAGTGATACAAATTTTCAAGATAATTAATGCATCTGTAGGCAGTGGATTTATCTCAAGAATAAGACACCCCAGCAAACCCTGGTTATAACTAACATACCACCAATAAACTCAAAGTCACCTTGTTAAAACCCCAAATCCTGTTTCATAGTGCTGGCCTTTGGAGTCAGTTATTGTGATTCATTTACTTTTACAGAGCAACAAATTATTTGGACATATAGATTTTTTTTTAGGTTTAAGGAAGACTTTGTTCACTGCAGTGATAATGAGAGGCAGTGAAGCCCTAGTGGTTGCTCACCCATGTGTGGAAGTGATTTTTAGTCGCCTGGTTAACCTCGGTGTAGTTCTGTTTGCTTGCCAGCAGAGTGCATCAGTCACCTCTGCACAACTGCATACTGCCAGTGTCAGTTTAGAGCACCTGAGCAGTGCATGCATGCATACTGAGGGGCTGAATCCTTACAGAAAGTGTTAGTGAGTTGCAGTGTAGCAAGCTTGGCTTTAATCCAGGGATGCTGTGATGCTGTTGGATTTCCTGCTGATGTTGCCATGATTGTGATGGCTCCATCAGTGGTGTGGAAAGCAGTGAAGCCATACAATTCTAGTGACCTTGGAAAACACCACAAGGAAACAAAAGGCTGAGCTGAGCTGAATAGAAATATCAGTCCGAGGAGACAGTACTAGTGGATGTATTGCACACAGTGGGAATGTGTCATTGAACAGTGTGATAAATCTTTGACTAAATCTGAAAGACTAGTCTTTGTCCTTGCTGTTTGTCCTATGATGCATTTCTGTGTCTCTGCATTCACAGACTGTAGCAGCCAGGCACTGATCAGGTCTCATGTATCCTGATTGCAGAATAGCACAAGGACAGCAGACTGCCTCTGTCTGCAGCCTCCCTGACTGATCCCTCTCCAGATTAGCTCCAGTCTCGCCTTCAGAGAGCAATGAAGGAGAATTGTTTTGAAATGACAAAGGGTCGTCTCTCTGTCTTGTGCCTTTGTATGATGGATGAGCTTGTGCATCTGTGTGTGGAGGTTGAGCCCATTTTACTGGCAAACCCCCCTTGCCATCAGAGAAAGGAAAAAGGGTAGAGAGAGAAGGGGGGAGGGTGATGGCGAGAGCACAGAGAGGAAGGAGGGGGAAGAGATCGAAAAAGGGATGCAAGAAGGGGGGTAAGACACACAGTTGGAAGCATCCTCTTTTCATATTTTCTGCTTTTAGAATAGCGCGTGAGCGTGCCATGCTCTAAAGCACTGGAAATGAGCTTTTTGGGTAAAACTGCAGGGGACGGCAAAGAGGCGAGCAGCGTTTAAACTGGTATACTGAGCTAAGATTTGGCTTGTTGGAAGAGCTTACTGAGGTCCAGGACTGCGGCTGCACACAAAGAGAAAGCCACCTCCTCCAGCTGCGGATGAATATGTGAGATGTCTTAGTGGCAGGTAACATAAACGTGTGGATGACTGTGTATTCATCTGAGCTTATGGTTGTGAATACATAACATCATGCTTGTGTATTAGCATGCTTCAGTTTGAAAAGAGGAGCATCTGAGGTATGAGCATGAGGGAGGAAGTAATGCTCAAGCATACCTTCAATGAAAACTTTTACATTTATACTGTTCTATTTGATATATTTTATGAATTTAGTTTTATTTTATTTTGATCTGTGATTGAGACCATGATCTTTCTTTTGTTAATCTCTTTTGCCCCCTGACTCTTCAGTTACCTATTGTAGCTGTTAGGTTCAGCTGAATATTTCAAATTCTTGCAGTGTACAAGAGCTCTCCCATCATCACTTATTTACGAACAAATTTCTCAGCCTGCATTCTTTGTCAGTGTGGTTAGCTGTATTACTGCTGAGCAGTAACTGGGTCGCTTGCATGTTGTATAACAGTGTATCTGGATGAGTTGCTAACAGATAAAAATAACCAGAACTTCCCTCAGCTTCAAGGCCTTTGAAGTCGCTGCTACAGTAATGTCTATCAACAAATTCCCAAACTCCTACGAGGCTTTGATCTTTTCAGTTTTGGGGCATATTAAAAACTGGCGAAAAGGAAGAAAATTAAATCTTTAAATCTACACCTCCTCCAAATTCTGACATGTTAACAGTTGATCTATTATGCATTTCATACTGCAGGATTTATTGTGAAGTAAGTATCAGTGTTCATGGCGGAGGAGATAGACGCTTCATATTCACCGAATAACTTAATCATGAGTGATATCCGTCATATTTAAAGATCATTTGTCAGAATTTCTTTGACAAAACGTTAACATCCTCCTTTTTTAATGCATTATTTCCCGCGATTCCTTGGCGCTTAACTTTCATCACAATTTTTCATTCCACTGTTTGGCATAAAAGTGCTTTTACTATTTAATGGAGAAATTGGTCCTCACATGATGTTCTTCTTGTATACTAAGTCACGTAGAGAGAGGTTGTTGTATTATACTCATCCATTATTTAGCCCACCGGCACTCTCACTTTTAGCTTCTCTATCTCTCTGTAGCTGACCTTTGCAGACGGGCAGAGTGAAGGACCAAAGCCTGGTCTGGACTCCAAGGAGCTGGTCTTTCTGGTCCAGATCACTTGTCAGGTATCTTTACCTGCTACATTTGTGAAATAGATTAGATTGCATGATATCCTACATTTCTTTGTTTTTGTTCAGTTACACTTCAGTTTCTCATTTTTTTCTTTTAGGGTCGAAACTGGCTGGTGAAGAGATGTTATGAAGACTTCCGGGTGCTGGACAAACACCTGCACTTGTGTATCTATGACCGCCGTTACTCACAGCTCACTGAGCTGCCACGATACAACACACTGAAGGACACTGCTGAGGTATCACAGATCTGCAATTGCCCTATCTGTAATCTGTAAAGCATAAAACAATTGATGGATTCTGATGGACTTACTTGCTTAATTTGATGTAAAACTTCATTTGTTTGACTTTTCTAAATCTTAGTTGTCATGTGTTTCCCTTCAGTCAGTAACCACAATGTTGGCAACCTACCTGTCCCGCTTCTCTGCCATCGCTGACAACAAGATCAACTGTGGTCCAGTATTAACATGGATGGAGGTATCCATTCATCTTATTAGTGGATTTTACTCACATCCAGCCCTCCATCCACTCATTTTTTTCAATCGTTTATCCAATTCAGGGTTGCTGGGCGAGCTGGAGCATATCCCAAATGTCATAGGACAAAAGGCAGGGTACATTCTGGGCAGGTCACCAGTATGTCACAGGGATAACACAGAGAAACAGATAACCATTCATGCTCATATTCATCTTCTTCTTCTTCTTTCGGCTGCTCCCATTAGGGGTCGCCACAGCGGATCACCTGCCTCCATCTCACCCTATCCCTTGCATCCTCTTCCCTCACACCAACCCTCTGCATGTCCTCCTTCACTACATCCATAAATCTTCTCTGTGGTCTTCCTCTTTTCCTCTTGCCTGGCAGCTCCATCTTCAACATCCTTTGTCCAATATATCCACTATCCCTCCTCTGAACATGTCCAAACCATCTCAGCCTTGCCTCTCTGACTTTGTCTCCAAACTTCTCAACATGAGCTGTCCCTCTGATGTACTCAT
>VUQH01039401.1:0-11640 GCA_015106775.1 Etroplus canarensis
TTTAATGGAAATGTTTTTATTGTTCAGAAAATTGGCAGAAGAAAATGTGTTTCCATTCACTTTTAAGGGACCATTAGGAGGTTGGTACATCAAGTTACTCTACAGCGATGTGCCATTTAACCAGTGCAGAAAAACAAAGGTGCAAGAAGGCTTAACAAAGATCTCCAGTTATGGAAAACTTGCAAAAAGAACGTGGAAAAAAGTTTTTTATGTTTGTTTCACTTTTTCATTTCAGGAAAGTTATTCTCCACAACTCAACACACTTCTAGAGGTGCAGAAAGGAAACCTCATTGTTAGTTTCCACTGCACTTTGTGACATTTGTTTTTACTTTTATTTTAGACAGGGCTGCTCCAATATCTGATTTTACTACATGATTATCATGACTGCATTATTGAGTTATCTTTAAATGTGGGAAATAAATTAAACTATCAGTTTTTATCATCTTTAACTGTTTTTTCTCTTTGTTTAGTCTCATTTTTGGGGAATAAATTACACTAAGCATTTGAGTGTGGGGAGGTGGAGAGATCATCTGTGACCATAAAAGTACAAAAGTAGAAAAGTAAAGAACCATCTAAACCAAAACTATTTACAGGTCAGGTCAAACCATTGTTAAGATATGCCATTATTTACTCTGTAGTTTACAGTTTTGGTAAAGCAGAAGTAAAACTGACAACAACCGAATTTTTTATACCTCACTATGTGCTTCTTTCATTTCCCTTAAAAGGTGTGTCAATGAAGACACAAAGATGATTTGGCCACCATTAATATCACATTTATATTAAAAAATACTAATTCATAAGAACCTGTTCTTCTTGAAAAGTAAATCATTAGGAATACAGAACAAACCAAATGGACCATCTGAAACAAAGTTATTTTTCCCTTTAAATTCTACCGCCTAATGACAAAGATCTGTAATATTACATATACATGCATCAGCCACTTTATTAAGTATACCTGCTAAACTGCTTGCTAATGCAAATATCTAACCAAACACATGGTCAAGACGATCGGCTGAAGTTCAAACTGAGCATCAGAATGGGACAGAAAGGTGGTTTAAGTGACCGAGTAGTTCAGGAGCTGCTGATCTACTAGGATCCAATAGAGCACCTTTGGGATGTGGTGGGAAGAGAGATTTGCGTCATGTACAGCTGAAAACTCTGCAGCAACTGTCTGTATCAATGTGGACCAAACTCTCTGAGGAACACTTCCAGTCACTTGCTGAGGCTTGCTGAATCTATGCCATGAAGAATTGAGGCAGTTCTGAAGGCAAAAGGGGATCTAATTTGGTACTAGCATCTATTAAAGTGGATGAGGAGGTTTATATTTAAAGTATTAACACATAAGAATCCAGACTCTTTTCTCTTAAATTATGAGCAACACAAAACAAACCACATGGCCCATGTTTAACATATTTATGAATGTTTTCTTTGCATGTTTAACATAGTTATGAAAGTTTTCTTTACATTATACCACCAAATGACAAAGATCTGGAATATCATTTTGGCTATTTTGGTGAATTTTCCAGAAATTAAAGGCTATGCAACACCTGTATCATTGTGGGTTCCTATGGGTTGACCTACTGCTTGTTTCTAATTGCGTTTATATGATAGAATATAAACATTTAGTCTTACTAGGTATGCAGATTATTTTATCTTGTTTGTTTTTAAGGTGTAATAACTGGATTATTTATGTACAGAAAAATACATGAATCAAAGTCATTATTTTACTATTTTCTTTCTATTTTTCTCTTCTTGGGAAATGACTTCTACTCAAAACATAATTATAGTGGGGACCAAGAGTCTGTTGCTACAAGAGATCAAAAGCATACACAAAGAACTACAGCAACTAATGGATAAAAGGCAACCAGATAAAGAAATAAACAACAGGCCCATGAAACCTTAAATCTGCCATCAATACAATGTCACCCAAAACAAAATACTTACAGGTCAGGTCAGATCATCCAGACCTTTGTGTCTCTCTGACATGCATGTAGTTTAATTAATCGATTTGTGTCATTTAGCGTAATAGTATCAATGAGTATCATCTGTATAGCAATGGAAATGTGTGCAGTGTTTTCTAATAATATTAGCTGAATGAAGGATGTATAACTTGAAAAGTATTGGTCCCAGCACAGAATCCTGCAGAACTCCATGACTTACTTGTGCGTGCGCGTGAAGATGACTCCTCATTCACATTAACAAACTGGAATCTATCAGATAAATATGATTCATAGCCACACAGTGCATTTCCTGTAATACCAACAGTGTATTCTAGTTTGTGTAAAATGTTTTGATGAACATATCAAATGCACTGAGGTCTAGCATAGAGACGAGTCCACTGTAAGGAGCCATAAGACTATCATTAGTAACCTTCACTGGTGCTATTTCAGTGCTATGATGAACTATAAATCCTGACTGAAACTCTTCAAATAAACAATTTCTCCAGATAGATCACAGAGCTGATTTTAAACAACTCTTTTGAGAATTTCTGAAAAATTCAACTCAGGACCCTCCCACTTTCGTTAATTTGTCCATTGGTGTTCCTAGTTGCTGAATTTTATATCTATATTACTGCCAGTCTCTTCCTGTGTGAACACCCCTTTAGACCTTTTTATTGATCAGAGCATTTAGAAGATGACTTTAATGTGACTAAATGGTAACTCAGTTGTCTCAGCAAAGACAATGATAATAATTTTACCTGATAACTCCAGGACAGCAGCAGGACTTTCGTGTTGGCGTCTTCAGCAGAGGAGGAGACTTTGATGACAATAGACTCCACTATTACTGTGCCGTCAGGGAGGTGCTGTATAGTGTAACCTTTTAAGACACTGAAGCAAAGAAAAGCAAAAGGGTTTAATATTTGATGCTGCACAATGCAGCAGATATAAATGTTTACAAAACTCAAACAACTCTCCAATAACAACTAAACGGAACAACCTCTAACCAGAGCTATTTATGCTCAACTCATAAATGAAAAAAGCAGACTTTAGAAGAAGCAAATGCAGATTAATCATTAGTTGATGGCAGACTGGTGACCTTCCTCTCACCTCTTGAGGTGTGTGTAGATTCTATGTAGCGTGTCGGGATCATTGTGTGGGTCTTGGAGCTGCACGCGGCAGGTGAAGCGTAACTGATGTTCATTAAGGCCCAGCTCCTTCAGGGCCTGCTCTGACGACACCAGCTTCAGGCTCTGTGCTCAGGGAAAGACACCAGGGGTTAAAAATTATCATCACACAATAAATAATAACAGAGCAACTGCAGGTCACAAATGAAAGAGAAACAGCTGCCAGTTTATTGGGTACACTCACTGGTGTAAACAAGTATGAAACAAAACAATTCAACAGAAAATTGAGACAACATAAAGGTAAATCTGCTTTTATTTACTTATAGCTATGAGCTACCCATAAACTGGAAACATGTTGTAAACTGTGAAACTTACATTTTCTTTCATGATCAGCGTTCCATGCATGGTGCGAGGTTTTTTAGGATCAGGAAGGGGCCCTGCAGCACAATAACAGTGTTATATATCAATAAATAAATAATGTGGTGATGGTCTAAATTGAACACAACCGTGAAAAGCAATAAAGGGCTTGCTACAAAGACTGTAGGTGAGGTACAGTCCAAGAAAAGTAAGCAAACTTTAACCTCTTCAAGCCACTGCTACTGTGATACCCGTTATCTCCTACTGGGATTTAAGCTTTTGTTAAACCAGCTAACAGAAAGAAAGCTTCACTATTGTGCTTGCTCTGTAGCAAGTAGCAGCAGACCTTCTGGCTGAAAACACGACACTAACTAAAACGACTACAGCATTCGTTCTACTTAATTTCAGATTAATCATATTTGGGCGAGTTCTTCTGGCAAGTTTCTTTTTATGCTGTTATTTAATTATTTGAGTTATTCAAATCTCAAACTGTATTAATGATAAGCAGAAATGCTGGCTTACAAAATCCTCCTAAGTGTCTCATCCACAGAGCTGATAGCTGCTCATGTTGGCCTCAAAGTGGTTATTCACTAAATTTGGGGATACTGTTTTTCAAGATGGAAATTAGAAATAACAGCTAAATGATTATGGGTTTAGAATATATGAATATCTTTCTGTAATTAGATGTTAAATTAGGAAGTTGACATGAGTGAGTTTTCAAAGCTCACTCTGTACTTCTTTCATTTCCTTAAAATAGGTACCAGTAAAGTGACAGAAACATGCAGACCGGCATTGCACTAGAACAATTGATCACTGTACTGACCACTGTTTTTTAAATATGTTTAGATGACCGGGTAGAATTTTAGGGTGTATGCATTACATTCTTATAGAAATATTCTTAAGTTTGAGGTTATTTTTAAGGGGTAATGTTGTAATTATTGAATATTGAGTGCTGGTAAATCCTTTACCACAAGATCACTGAAGACCACGATCAGCAAAAACAACAGGTCACATGTGGCCCTTCACATATTTTTATCCAGCCCACATTATCACTATAAATTCTTAAATAAATACATTTTTGTCCACCCAGTAAGCCCCAACATGGGCACACACCATCAAAGAATGGCAAAAAAAAGGGAAAATTGAAGGCAGACAAATTTAATTTTTTACTTTTGCCTCTCTACCTCACCACAGTGGATTTTCAATAAAACAGTCAAAATGCAATCGAAGTACAGATGCTCAGCTTTAATTCAAGGGGTTTAACAAAAGAATTGCATTAGCTATTTAGTAATTAGTCATTCTGAAACATAGTCCCCCATTTTCAGAGGCTCAACAGTAATGGGACAAACTGACACAATTTAAAATCTAAGGATTGTTCTTAATACTTGGATGAAAATTCTTTGCAGTCAATGACTGCTTAAAGTCACCAAATGCTGTGTTTCCTCCCTCTGCATGGGCTGCCAGACCTTTACTGCACCTGCCTTCAATTGCTGCTTGTTTGTGGGACTCTTTGCCTTCAGTTTTGTCTTCAATAACTGAATTGAAAAAAAGGTCATTACTTTGCCTTGAGAAACTCTTGCGTGGCTTTTGCAGTATTCTTTTGTTCACTATCCATTTGCACTGTGAGGCACTGTCCAATCAGTTTTGCTGTATTTGGCTGAATCTGAGAAGAGAGTATAGTTCTGTACACTTCAGAATTCACCCTGCTACTTCTATCAGCAGTCACATCATCAATCAACACTAGAGACCCAGTTCCACTGCCAGCCATACAGACCCATCTCATAATAATGCCTCAACCATGTTTGACAGATGATATGGCATGCTTTGGATTATGAGCCATTCCCTTCCTTCTCCACACTTTTCTCTTCCCATCATTTGGGTAGAAGTTCATCTTGGGCTACGTTCACACTGCAGGTCTTGATGCTCAATTCCAATTTTTTGCTGAGATGATTATTTTGCGTGGTTGTTCACATTATAATTTAAATGTGACCGCCATCAGACTCTGGCCCTGAAATGACACGCATGTGCAAAAGAAAACGTGACGTCACACATAGCACGCTGTGTTTACAGAAGTAAATAGGGATGCTACACGTCAGCATGTGAGTAAAACCTCATTTTTTTCCACTGACTAGCTCCATCAGTGGTGTCTGCCATGCTTGTTTCATCCATTGTTTACACTGGATTTTGCCTCCTCTGGTGCAGAACTGTGACGGCTGTATCACTTCAAAGAAGTAAAAGTCAGATGAAATGGGACATGGCCGTTGAGACCGAGGTCGCTTTGATAAATATTGGATGCATATCCAATTTAGAGCCACATATGAAAGTGGCCTGGGTCAGATTTAAAAAAAAAAACAACAGATTTGTGCTTTTCAGATTCCCATTAACAAATTAGATATGGGTCACATGTGAGCAAAAAAGTCAGATTTGGGCCACTTTTGTCTGAAGTGTTCTTAGCTAGATGTTGTGAAGAAGTTTTTCTTAACCAAGTAAAAAATTCTGCGATAATCCACTTTGTCTTGTGTAGTTTTCCAAGCCTTTTCCTATCATTCTGATGGGTTTATTTTGGTTTTCCAGCCTAATAATGGCCTCCTTCATTTGCATTGACATCTCTCTGGACTTCATATAGAGAATTTCAGTGAACAGCTACCAAATCTCAACTCCAGAGCTTTTATTTTCTTAGTCTGTTACAGAATAATGAGGGAACAGATTTCAGCCTAATAATGGCCTCCTTCATTTGCGTTGATATTTTTTTGACCTCATACTGAAAGTTTAGGGCCAACACCTGCCAAATACAAGTTCAAGACTTGTAATCATCTTCAGATCTTTTATCTGTTAAGTTTGTCATGGAATAATGAGGGGACAGGCCTCACCTGGCCATGAAACTGCTTGTCAGTCAGTTGTCCCATTACCTTTGAGCCTCTAAAAATGGGAGACTATGCATAAAAATGGCTGTAATTCCTAAACAGCTAATGCTATTCTTTTCTCAAACCCCTTGAATTAAAGCTGAAAGTCTGCACTTTGCTCACATTTTGACTGTTTAAAGTCCACTGCAGTGTATAGAAGCAAATTCACCAAAAAAAAAAAGATTTTAAAAACTATGTCTCTGTACTAAAACTTTTGGCCCTAACTGTATGTGTTTACCAAACGGAAAGATAGGCCTGTGTATCCATTTACATGAGACACTTTGTTTTCAACCAACATAATTTGTGTCAACAATTTGATGTTTGACTCCACACACCAGCAGAGATATGGAGTCACAGACAGGGGACAGGGGCTTCAAAAAGTTGCTGAACTGAAACTACAGCACAACATGCACTGTTTCTTCTAGCCTACCCTTAAAGTTATGGGGCCATAAAGGCCATTTTAGTTTTACAATATGTACAGCAAGTTTCTGGGTTGTATATTACAGGTAAACTCCATAATTGAAGACTGAAGATGCTCACTTTGAGCTTCCTAAATTGAAAAAAACATTGCAGCCACCTAAGCTAGTAATGATATTTTGATTCTGTACTTTCACAATTTCTTCATGATCTAATGTGATTTAAATTAAATAGTAAAATAGTGGTAAAAAGGAAATAGTTTCACACTGCCAGAGATACTCTCACAAGTTAAGAAAAATACATAACCATGCCTCACGCCTCATAACCTACATCGGGACTAAATTCAACAGTTCTTGGAAAGCTCGGAAAGTCTGTAGTACAGTCATAAAACTGCCACTGTACTGTCCCCACATACATAACGACTCATTTTCTCTCATTCTCTTAATGTCACATAAATGATGTTTGTCATTACCACAACTAATGTGGGTCACCATAGCAAAAGAGGTGGCACAAATGGCCAACAAATGCCATATGTGAAACAAATGTCAGGACAAAGAGAAATATGATGTGAAACTATGTAGGCATGCAGTACCTAAACCATCATTACCACACAAAAGGAGCTACCTCCAAGAGTCATCTCCCTCTTCAGCAGATTGAGTGAGATATCCACGGGCACGCTTGGGTTTGTAGTCACAGTCGCTGTCTCTCCATTAGCGGGCATGTAACAGTCAATACCTACCATTAAAAAAAACATTTAAAAAAACTGGAAACTCCTCCAGCTGTCAGCATCATTTCAAAACTTCACTGATGAGAGGATGGTCTGCACTCACTGAACTCCTGCTCGATCTTGCCCTTGAGGAACTCCATTTTTGCTGCTTCCCCATGCACCAGCAGCATGTTGCGAGGCTCCGCCATGCGAATAAGCTGCATGATGCCTTTGGCGTCCGCATGGGCACTGAAGGACATATATTCCACCTGAAGCTTTACATCCAACTGTAAGAATAACACACACGGCTTATGTTGTTTTTTCCACACTAGTCATGATTTAGTGTTTTTGGTAATTTTTAAAGGAATTTTTCATCTAAGAGGAAGACTTTATTTCAGGAAATGTGCTCAATCACTTTCTGGAAAGAAGTTGGCTATAGCAATCAGTACCATGACAGGCTTTTAAAGAAGAAACTAAGAGGCAGTTAGTTTAGCTTAGCAGGGTTCAGTTTCACAAATACATTTACAAAATATCAAACCCTAAAAACAGATTATTCAAATGTAAATCAGTTTTTTTTTTAAAAGGAGTGACTAATCTAAAGCTTAAGAAAATGACATATTTTACCCACAAGCTAACTTAAGGCATGGTGATAAACACTGACACCTGCTTTGACAAGTGGTGCCCCCTCCTTTCAAAAAAAAAAGAAAAAGAAAAAAGAAAACATGGCTCATAACTTGCAATGTACAGACAAATTGCAAAAAGCCCAAGCTACATCTGAGACTGTAAAGGCCTCAGTTAACCCTGTGGCTTGTTTGGAAGTAATGCCAGGAGAAAGCTTCTTCTTTCGCTAGAGAACACGGCAGCACAGCTTAGGTTAGCAAAGCTGCATCCGAACAAACCACAAGACTTCTGGAACAATGTCCTTTGAAAAGCCGAGACCAAAGTGGAGACGTTCAGCCATAATGCCCAGCACCACATTTGGTGAAAACCAAACACAAAAATATCAGCACAAACACTTCATACCAACTGTGAAGCACAGCTGCAGAGGGGTGATGATTTTGGAGCCACAGCACCTGGGCACCTTACAGTCATTGAGTTGACAATGAACTCCTCTGTATACCAAAGTATTCTAGAGCCAAATGTGAGGCCATCTGTCCAACAGCTAAAGCTTGGCCAAAACCGGGTCATGCAACAAGACAATGAACCGAAAAACACCAGCAAATCTACCACAGAATGGCTGAACAGGTGTTGTAGTGTACTTAGTTTTTCATGATTGCATAGAGCCACAACATGACTGTGTTGTGATAATATCTTTGTCATTAGTTATTTTAACCTCAACAACTATGTGTCAATGTTTAACAGCCCTCATGTGTAACAATACAGGCTTCATCAGTCTATTAAAGAGACAGTATCTGGTTATTAAAAGCTAGTGCACTTACAGCTCAGACATAGCATGCAATATCTGTACGTGACAAGACAGACATACGTGAGACATGCAGACAACGGTTTTGTTCACTATATGCAACATCCTACATCACTATGATGTTAAATAGTGCAACCCGATCAGATGCAATCATACACATGTAATCATGTGGATGTGAAAGAGGCTTTATTGTATCATTTGCAGTTTTTTGCCTATTAAAAAATTCTGGCAACCACCACAGATGTTCTGACCTTTCTGCAAAGGAAAATCACTGGGACTTCGATAAAAAAAACAAAAAACAAAAAAAACCCTAACAACTGTTTTAAATAGTGGTGGTTTAATTTACGGAAGCATAAAATACATTTGTGTTTATCAAAATGCCTAAAACAAAAAGGCAATACACAGTTGTTAATTAAGGTAGTACAGACTCAAAGCCTTAAATTTAAGCAGACGAATCATGTTCCAAAGGCCCATTTTGAGCCATGAAAAACCGATTTATTAATGCTGATAGAAGGACTTTTTAGACAGAGACAACCTGACTGTTTACCTGTTTCTTATCTTTATGCTACACTCACCACGTCTTGGCTGCATATTCATGTTTAAGTGGTATCAGTTTTCTCATCTAAACTCACTTGAAGAAAGTGAATATAGAAAACGTGGAACTGTTGCTTTTAGTTTGCTATAACTGAGTTCAGAGACAGTTGAAAGCAACTGGAGGATATGAATAAAAGATGAGCTCATCCAAAACAAATGTTTATGCTAGAAGAAAATAAATAAATGAAATCTTACTGTGGCTCTTCCTTCCATCTCCAGTTTCCTCTGGCCATTTAAGATCTTGTGACCAATTGTTCCTTGTACACAATACCCAGGCATGATAACCTAAAAAACAGTTCATTTTTTAGGTTTAAAGTGTTGTAATTTTTACCATAAATGCTGTCCACTTCATTGCAAGACTCACCATGTTCTTTTCATTGCCAGCCCATTTCTTGAATATCTGCAAGGACTGACCAGCGTGCAGCATACCTGGCGTCGCAAACACCACCTGAAAATGTCCAGATCATTTTATGTCAGTGCTTTTTCACTTCTTTTGACAGAAACTTCGCACACTTTTGAGGAAATACAGACTTACCATAGGACCTGGATTATCGGCGTACGAGCGATCAAAGGCCTTGATGTGCTTAAATTCAAACATGTTTCTCTGTACAAAGGTTTTTCGAATCTTCTGGTTGGTCCATGTTATGAAAAGCTTGTAGTAATGATTAGCTTTCTCTGTCAGTCCAGTGGAGAAGTAGATTGGGGCCTTCAGGTTCATTCTCTCCCTGTGTGGTGAGAGGAGGTAATTAGAATGTCTGTCCGAAGAGCCAGTGAATAAGTTAATATACTACCATTATCCTATCAAGCTTAATACATTGAATACAGCTATTTCAGGGAGCTGTCCAGATGAACATGAGACCTTTTTGTATTGTAATCATGTGCAATTACTCCACGCTGAAAGGACTTTTTATTTAATTGGAATGTCAACAATTATGTGGCAGAAAAATGGCCTTTATCTGATATCACTGAGCCAGGGAACAGACTGTTATTATCCTCACACATCATTGTCTTTGCTTTCTTACTTCTAGCTTTGACAGAGACTGTCTGGCTATATTTGAAGCACAGATAAAAAGCCCAAGTATTAATGCTTCTGAGGTGTCTTTTAAAACTGAACTTTACCAAAATGTTTCCAGCAGGATGCAGAGTTCTTGTGCTCGACCAAGTGCAAAAACTGGGATGAGAACCTGGTAGGTTTAGAAGAAAATGAATGCCTTAGTAATAACAAGAGGGGAAAAACATGCCTACCGAAAAATTCAATATTTGACCAGCTTTAACTTTTTACCTTTCCTCCTCTTTCTATTGATTCATGCACTTTCTTCAAAAAGTCCCTCTCTCTGCACCTCTTTGAGTCACGAATGGTGGTGGCATATGTAGACTCCGAGATGAGGATGTCTGGACGGCACTTATCAATCCACGCGGCGCTGTGAATATAACAACAGAATGATTATATTGTAAAATTTGTACAATCAAAAATTAGGACAAACCTACTATTTCAGGGGATTTCGCATTAAATTTTCTATTTTCTACACTGTGGAACAGAGCTGAAGACATCAAAACTAATTAAATAACAAACGTGGAATTATATTAAAGTAGGGAAAAGTGTGAAAACGTACGTTTATCATAAACTGAATGGAATACAGACATAGCTTCTCAGCCTGAAAAATGAAGCCAATGTAGAACCTTATATCTATGTTATTTCTAATAAAGGTTTCTGGACTTGGCAACTTGAAGTGTTTTGGCTGCGACCACATTGGTTTATTTGGAGCTAGAAGTGACCAGTGGGTGCCATCACGGTGGTCTAACAACACTCTACAATTACACCACATCCAATCTGTTTTGATCTCAGTAGAATGATTGTTTGCATTAAAGGAAAATACTCTATTCATAACACGACTGCCATACCGGATCGGTCGCGGCCCAGGTTAACAACGACTGCCTCCGGTGCCGTTAGCCAACAGGGTGCCGGTGGAAACTATGCTACTGTTGGCCGAAGACCAAGGAGGGGGAGAGGGGGAAAGCGTGTTAGGAGGCAGAGAGACAGAAGGAAAGGTAGGAGGGTGGAGGTGCAAGTAGGAACTTTAAATGTAGGGACTATGACTGGTAAAGGGAGAGAGCTGGCTGATAATGATGGAGAGAAGGAAGGTAGATATATTGTGTGTGCAAGAAACCAGGTGGA
>VUQH01039403.1:0-10387 GCA_015106775.1 Etroplus canarensis
TTAGACTTAAAACTTTCCTTTCTGATAAAGCTTATAGTTAGGGCTTAGTTATGATGCAATAGGTTTAGACTGCTGGGGGGCTTCTTATGATGTGCTATGCATTTCTTCTCCACCCACCTCTTTTCACTCCCCATGCATTTATTTGTTACTGCTGCATGTCATTGAATGTTGTCTTGTCTCTCCCATAGTCTGTGTCTCTCTTTGCTCTCGTTTCTGTCTTCTCTGTCCCCTCACCCTCAACCGGTCGAGGCAGAGGGCTGCCCCTCCCTGAGCCTGGTTCTGCTGGAGGTTTCTTCCTGTTAAAAGGGGTTTTTCCTTCCCACAGTTGCCAAGTGCTTGTTCATAGGGGATCATCGGATTGTTGGGGTTTTCTCTTTAACACTGAAGTATCTTTACCCTACAGTGTGAAGTGCCTCGAGGTGACTTTTGTTGTGAATTGGTGCTATATAATTAAAATTGAATTGAAAAAGTAGGTGGTATTCAGCTGCTCTCCTCAGTTCCTAAACATTCGAAGAAAGAAATGTTTTCTATGTTCTTTGGTGAATAAAATACTGGTTTATGAGATTTTCAAATAAACATGTTGCGTTTTTATTCATATTTTATGCAGCATCCCAACATTTTTGGAACTGATGTACAAGACAGAAGCAAATAACTATAATACTAAATCTTACTAATTACAACAAACCTCAAAAATTTAGGAGCAGGCTACTGAATTCCTCTCCAATTATGCTACTGTAAGAAGCATAAGCATTTTAGTCATTAAAAAATGACTAAAATGTAGTTCTTTCTTTTTAGTCTGACCCACTAAAACAAGACAAACTTAATGCACAATGAAACAGCCTGATTATTTTATATGAAACAAATTGCAAACTTCCCCACTACTCCTCCACTTCCAAGTTTGGACTCAATATTAGAAATGAATATGTGAACTAAAGACAGACTCGAAATGATTTATGAAAACATCATGTATCAAAAAATTTCCTTCTATACACCATCTGAGGGAACACTGGGAAAATGAACCAGCTGGTCCTTTATCAAAAAAGGAATGGAACATGGCTCTCTTAAATGTTCATTCATCTACCATATGCTCAAGACATGCACATATACAAAATAATACACAGACTGCACTTCTTGAAAGCAAAAGTGGTGAGAATATTCTCAAATGTAGATCCTATGTGTGACAGATGTAAGCAGTTCTCAGCTACCACCTGTCACATGCTCTGGTCCTGTCCATCGTTGCTTCCGTTCTGGATGGGTTTCTTTGACATCATTCCTAATATCGATGGCTTTAATATACCTCATGTACCTATAACTGTCATTTTTGGTGTAGCTCCAGAAGGTTTAACTCTCCCCACCCATGTTAAGGCTATTGCCTTTTCTTCACTTATAGCAAGACATTATCTTATATAAATGGAAGGCTCTAACTCCTCTCTCTCACACACACTGGATCAAGGATGTACTGCACTTTACTGTACTTTTCTAAACCCTCTCAAGAATTTATCAGGATTAGAGTTATAAGTAAAACACTGGCGAAGCACTGTGTTGTGTATATATGTAATATTTTAAGTATTTTTTTCTTTTTTCTCTTATTTTTGTATTTCAGCTCATTTTTTATTTGTACTGGCTACTTTACACTGTGCATGTGTGTGTGTCTGTTCATTGGTACTATGTTATGTGCAAAACTGTCACTAAATAATTGTCCTACTCAACAATTTTAGTTGCACAGATGATACATTAAAAATAAAACTAACAAAAACGTTGAAGATGATTTAATTCTAACGATTATCTCATTGCCCCTCAGAGGAGGCCTTAACTACCGTTTTTTTAAACTGTTGGAGTATCCTCAAGTTTCACTTCAGCAAGGTGTCAATCAGACAGAATTCTCCAGATAAAGACACAAACTGATATGGAGAAGGATAATCAGTGCCAACAAAGTTCAAAACTAGCAATATACACCCTTTGCCAAGTAAGTGCAGATCCCAAAGAACGGTCGTGGGCCACCCCGGCATTGGATGCCTCCCTGGTCAGGGATTTCCACAGGCTGCGTTCTGACAGACTTGGTGGGTGGCCTTCGGGGTGCTGTCAGGGTCTCCTGTCCTCAAGGTCCTGTCTCACCTGTTTTCTATCTTTTCTAATCTTATCATTCTCTCGTTCCTCTCTCTATCTTGAGGGCAGTAACTGTCTCTGCTTAGTTCTCAGGTGTGGGCGTGGTTGATGAATGAAACTGTTAAACTATTCCTCTCAGGTCATTTGTTAGATACGAATTTTGTAAATTAAGTGTGGCTTTCACTGACAGTCAGGTAGTTATCCCAGAAGGAGATTGTCCAAATATTATTTTTCATGTAACTCTTCCTTGGTATGATTTAATGTTGCTACAGAAAACACACTCATTCAAGGAGAGACAGATTTAACCAGCTGTTTATTATGCCAGCATCTGTTGTGTGACATTATTTTTTTTTTATATTACTAAGAGTAGTTGTTTAAGAAGGTTAACAGATTAAAGTTTGTATAATAAAAAAAAACCATTTCTAACAGCTGGAGTCATTAGGTATGTTTTAAAATGTGTTGATTACCCTACATCCATTTGGCACTGTGTTATTTGCAAACCGCAAAGTAATTTACAAGTAAAAGTTAAAACTACTGGCTGTCGGTGTCACCGAAACTCTGCAGCGCCCCCTGAATGGCACAAAAACACCACGTCACACCCCTTTTTTTTATCTGCTTCAGGTGACGTCCAATCAGAACAGAGCTGATGGGCGCACCCAGCCAGCATCGGAACTCATGGACGCAGGTGATACTCAGGTGTGCTTGCAGTCCAACAGATAGACGCAGATTCGGTCATCCGGGACGAAGTCGTCACAGCTGGTGCAAACCGCAAAGATATTTTTTGGATATTTTTTGTTTCCACGTTTCGTTTGTGAAATTGGTTGGAGTTATTGACTCTCAGCAGCGTGGATTACTGTGACTGTTAATTTTCTTTTTTTGCACTATGGATGGGATTGTTACCAGACCAGCAGGAACCCTGCTTTTTATTTGCACAATTTTAAATTGTCTGTATTGCTCCAGAGGAGAAATGCCCTCTAAACCACAGATTGCCACGATTTTGCCCCCAATTCAGCCTGATAATGGACCCCAGGCCTACCCAGAAGATCAAAAGGGAAATTTACCTGTGTTTACAATGAACTATCCAAGAATACAGATACCCTTTGAGATTACTCTTTGGATGCTGTTGGCTTCTTTTGCAAAAATTGGTGAGTGACCGTGACATGTGCAAACAGGTGTGTGGGGGGGGCAAAATATAGGTGACATTTTATAAATATGCTTGGTCCTTTTAATCATGTTGCATGCATGTTTCTGTTATTCTCCTCATTCTTTCAGGTTTTCATGTGTACCACAAGATCACCGTCTGGGTGCCAGAGACATGCCTTCTCATCAGCATTGGTCTGATTGTTGGTGCCATCATGCACTCTGTGCATGAGGAGCCCCCTGCTGTGCTCTCCAGCAATGTCTTCTTCCTTTACATGCTGCCCCCAATTGTCCTCGACTCAGGTTACTTCATGCCCACCCGACCTTTCTTTGAGAACATTGGCACGGTTCGTGACAAAGCAGGCACAGTTTCTCTAACTCTGTTCAGCTCCCTGTTCAGATATAAAAACCAGTTTGACGTTTTCTTGCTGTTTTGTGCAGGTGCTCTGGTTTGCAGTGGTGGGGACCCTGTGGAACAGCATTGGCATTGGAATATCATTGTTTGCCATATGCCGGATTGAGGCTTTCGGCGTGCAGGACATCAATCTCGAGGAGAACCTACTGTTTGCTTCCATTATCTCAGCCGTGGACCCTGTTGCAGTGCTGAATGTGTTTGAGGATGTGTCTGTGAACGAGCAGCTCTACATTGTAGTGTTTGGAGAATGCCTCTTCAGTGATGCTGTCACTGTGGTGAGTTAGCGCTGCCAGAGACTACCAAAGGCTTTCAGCAACAAGTTTGCCTACCCGGGCTTCTTCTGGGCTACTATTTGTTATGAAAACATTGGGTCATGAGCAAGGTGCCATTACAAACTGTTCTTGTATGTTAATTGTGTTGTTCAGGATGCTTAGGCATGTGCCAGTATACTGATAGGAACACAGTATGTCAGTCTTCCTTCAAATACAGAGAATAGATCCTAATTGTAAAAGGTGTGAATATAAACTGCATTTGACTCTGACCATAAACATCTTACTTATCAGCATGTGTTCCACAAAGAGCATATGTCTAAGATGGTTATTTTACACAAATCTAAGATCAGTATTTTGCGCACTGTGTGTGTGTGTGTGTATATATATATGTGTGTGTGTGTGTGTGTGTGTGTGTGTGTGTATATATATATATATATATATATATATATATATATATATATATATATGTATGTATATAATATAATCTCGGGCAACATTAGTTTCTTGTGGATTCCATTGTAACCCCACCCACCATTTAAGGCCCTGGTTGGGGTATTCAATTTCATGACTACTACATGAAACAGCACATCCACTATTGTGTTGTCTGAAATTTTTCCAGTCTCCCACACTCAAAGGCCCAGTTCAGGTTTCATCAGATACTGGACATTTGTTTTTATTCTCATCTCTGGGTAGCATGTATGAAAACATGATATGTGGGAGTGAAACGTCTGTGCACTGGTAAGATTTCTAAACAGACATGACTCAAAAAACGGAACTGAATGTTACATACATGAAACACATGTGTCTGAGTCATGTACCATTCAGAGAATGTTTGCCCAGATGCTGTCAAACCAGTTTCTGAAGTCACAGTTACATTTGTTTGTATGGGAGGAGTCAACACACACATAATCTTCTAAAACCTGGCTGAAGCAGACTCATGTTCAAATTTCCCCCATCCTCTTTCTTTTGTCCACTCAACTACGTAAACCCTCCCCCTAACATTTGTGTGGTGTTGATCCATCTATTTAGTACACAGTAGTGGTGCTGATTCAGGAAGTGAGGACAAACATTTACCCAAGGAGATTGGAAAAGCCCAAGAGTGTTCTGCGTAGAAACCTCTCTGTCACAGAATTGCACCTATCAAACAAAATATAATATCTGACAAAAGCAAAAGTACTGAAGTTTCAAGCGTCTTCCTTGACTGGAAGTGTCAGGTTGATCCGAAGCATAACTACCATCAATACACAAATAAAGACAGGGATCAGCTATCATCACACCTAACACACCATCTGCTTAAAACAGATGTTTTTTTATTTGATCTTTATTGTCTTTGACAAACTCATCATTACCATTTCAGTCAGTTTTGTTTGAAGTAATTTTGACCATTTATGTCTTTGAGTTGTAGTTGATTAATGTAATTTCTATGTAACATCTGTAAACATGAAAACCTTATATCCAATGCCAAGCTGGAAATCACACCAATAGCGTGACCGATTATAAAGTTAGCAGTATTCTATACTTTGTTATTCTCTGATATGGAAAGTATCTTAAATTATACAAACTTCAGTGTGTTCACACCTCTCACTGTCTTTTCGGATACTCATATGGATTCTGCTCCTGTAGGGGAAGCCACAGGTATTCAATAAGCTCCATAAGCAGCAAACAAAACTTCATATCCTATTATTACTTTCTCCTAAACAGATTACAATTTGTCTTGGTTAAAGTCAGTAATATTCTCTCAGACAGGCTGTGTCTGTCTGTGAGCCTCAGTGCTAACAGTGACCTTTGTTCACACAGTATTGTGTATATCTTTCTTCGCCTTAAATCTGGGTATTATTATGCATGATTCTAAGCCTGGTTTAGTATCCCAAGCACAGCACTGGATGAACTTTAAAATAGTATCAGGACTGATTTGGGGTTGACTTAAGATAAATTAGGGACTCATAGTATTGAGAGAACATTAATGAAATGTTGTTTCTAAGTAAACCATCAAGTTTATGCTCAGTGTTACTCAGATGTTTTCAGTCAGCAGCAGCAAGATTTAAAAGAAAAGCTTTGTTGCTCATAAGTAGGAAAACTGAAGTAAAAGAAACAAAGCCAGTTACCCTGCCTAATGTGCCTTTTTCATGACGCATTTAGGGTGTTTGGTAATATGAGATTATCAAATGGCAAACAATGCAGAGTAAATATTTCAATAAATCACTCTTATCTGCAATAGTGTCATTCGAGGCCACAGCCCCTGACACCACCCCTGACCTTTGCGTAGGATGTGTGGGTTATGGTGAATGTATGCAAAAATCATGTGTGCATGCTTTTTTTTTTTTTTTACACAGGTCCTGTACAACATGTTCAGCTTTGTGGTGGAAATGAAAGTGGTGGAGCCGGTAGATGTGTTCCTTGGAACGGCGAGATTCTTTGTAGTGGGCCTTGGTGGGATGGGCTTTGGCATCTTGTTTGGCTTTGTGGCAGCTTTCACCACAAGGTTCACTGCCAAGGTTAGAGAAATCGAACCACTCTTCATATTCATGTACAGCTACCTGGCCTATCTAGTGGCAGAGCTCTTTGCCATCTCATCCATCATGGCGTGAGTAGATTTAATAATGTATACAGGAATAATTTGGATGAAGCACAGTTTATCCACAGCAAGTTTCCCCGCAAAACCAGGTGTGCTCATGTGCTCCTGCAGCATTGTTACCTGTGCCCTCACCATGAAATACTACGTAGAAGAAAATGTTTCCCAGCGTTCCTGCACAACCATCCGCCACGTGGTTAAGATGCTTGGTTCCATCTCAGAGACCCTCATCTTCTTCTTCCTGGGGGTCGTCACCATCACAACTGAACATGAATGGAACTGGGGCTACATCCTCTTCACACTGCTATTTGCTTTCATATGGAGAGGTCTGGGTAAGCAGTCATGTAATGTTAAAGCTCTGGTTTTTGTTTGACTTTGCTTATGTTATCTAGTGGAGCAAAGGCTGACTGCTACAGGTGCAAACACTGAAATGTGCCAAGAAAGGCGAAGAAAGCAGAAACTGCTACCAAGAAAGTATAGATGGAAAAAAATGTAAAAACGTACATTAAGGAACAGAGACAAGGTTTCGAGGCACCTTGTTTCTCTCTGTGACAGTGGGCTGAGACTCTCAGCATGACAGTCTTCTAAAATATCCAAACATTAGTATAGATTTTAAAGCTGCATTAACTTTTGTTTGCACCACACTGCAACAATGAAACAAGTCAGAAACACAACACTAAGATATGATGAAGTTGTTAATGCTTAACATAGCCAGCAAATGTTAAGCCCAGTGTACTCATCATCTCACTCCTGGCTAACCGCAGCTGAATCAAATATGTAGTTATTGATTTAGAACAGTTTTAACAATGTATTCTGTGGTATGCTGAAGTGTACAGTGATTTGCGAGCTTTTTTTTTCTTAAACATTTACCTGCTTCAAATAGAAAAAAACAGAATTGAACTGAGGGGAAATCCCTAGACTGCTTTTGGTTTATCACTACATGTATTTCCTTCAAAATGACACTTGAGTCATTGTTAATATAAGACAGTATGTAGAGCACCTTTAAACTTGCTATGTAATAATAAAACCAGTGACCTTTTCCTACCTCTCCCCCTCAGGTGTCTTGGTGCTGACTCAGATCGTTAACCCTTTCCGCACCATCCCGTTCAACATGAAAGATCAGTTTGGTCTGGCTTACGGAGGTCTGCGAGGTGCAGTTTCATTCGCTTTGGCTTTCACACTTCCTGACATTGGCCGCAAGAAGCTCTTCATTACTGCCACCATTGCAATTATCCTCTTTACTGCATTTCTCCAGGTAAGGGATTGTCTGTGTTGGTATACTTCCTGGCAATCATTTCTGCTTGCCGAGAATAACTTTTATGTTGTGCATTGTTTGTTTTGTCTAAACAGTAGAATAAAATAGAAAAAGCTTTTAACTGAAGTCAGCATTTAAAAGTGGGACAAAATCTTGAAATGGATTGGTGGGCTGTTTTGTGTCTCTTTTTGTCAACAACCTGGTCAAAGAGCAGATTCAACTGGATATGCATTATGCACTAAAACTCAGCCTTTTAAATTCTGATCACAGAAACACATATACTGTTCACTCAAGGACAGAATAATGATTGCTATTTATCTTACAATATATATAATGCCACTAATGTGAGACAAAAATCAAACTGGTTTTAAATTGTGGATCTTGCCCACAACTCCAGTGTATGAAGTCATTTGGGACTTTAAAAGATTCCAAATATTTTTTCCATGGTATATTATTCTCTTCCCCACAGGGCATCAGTATTCGACCTCTGATTGAGTTCATCAATGTCCGCAGAACCAACCGAAATGTTGAAACCATTAATGTAGAGATCCACCGCAGGGTAAGACACAGACTGCTTGCATGTATTGGATAGCATGAAACCATAACAGAGTACTAACAGCTCGCACTTTGCTCTCAGCTTATGGAGCATACCATAGTGGGCATAGAGGATCTCTGTGGACAGTGGAGCCACTTTTACTGGAAGGACAAGTAAGAATATTTTCTTCTCAGCAAAAGCTTACTATCACACTTTAATCAAATAGACATTACTAATCAGCACTAATAAGTAACATAAAATATAATATTCAATTTCATTTTATTTTATTTACCATATCATTACACCAGTTCACAATAAGTCACCTCAAGGTGCTTTATACTATAAGGTGAAAATACTACAACATTAGAGGGAACCCAACAATCAGACAGTCCCCTGTTAGCAAGCACTTGGTGATGGTGGAAAGGAAGAGACTTATGGCAGAACCAGGCTCAGGGAGGGGCAGCCATCTGCCTCACCCGGCTGGGGGTGAGGGGAAAGAGAAGAGGGAAAAAAAGAGCAAAGATAGAAAGCAGCAGTGGCACATGAATGCATTTTGGGTGAAAGAGGTGGGTGGAGAAGAAATGCTCAGTGCATCATGGGAAGTCCGCCAGCAGCCTATTGCAGCAAACTAAAATCTTCCTCAAAAAGAAAAGGTTTAAGCCTAATTTTAGAAGTAGAGAGGATGTCTGTCTCACAAATACAAACGGAAGCTGGTTCCACAGGAGAGGGGCCTGATAGCTGAAGACTCTGTCTCCCATTCTACTTTTAGAAACTTTAGGAACCACAAGCAGGTCTGCACTCTGAGAATGAATATACACATTACTCACTGCTTAATGAATTCACACTAAGAAAAATAAAACAAACTGGACGAGTGGAGGGTTTAGTTTACATGCTCTCTATTTCCTGATTTTTAGGTTTAGTTTGACACTGTTATCATTCACATCAGGACTGAATGTAAATGTTGACAGCTAGTCAGACTTGGTGTCATGTTCAACTTCTGTATTTAACACTGCTTTCCTTTCTGAAGCTCTTATAGATTTGACCTCCATCAGTTCCTCCTTGCTTCTTTTCTTTACCTGCTCATTGTTTTTATAATGCCTCTAACATTGTAACTTATTTTGAGCCCTTTACATTGCAAAAATGCTGTATATCAACGTTTTTTGGTAGTCACCAATGATTTGATGCATCCTTAACAACTGGTCATCTTAAATACAGAGCTCCATGGCCACAGTAGTCTTATAAAAAAGAACAAGTGTGTGTACATTCAGGTGAAAAAATTAGGCGCCAGACCATGTTGCAAAAAATGGGGGAAAGTCTGCATAATGTTTAGCTCCAAGTTATAATTTATTTGCAATAAACAGTTCAATGACCACCCCACTTGTAACCTCAGAACCTTGTATTAAATTGCAGTATCCCTTTGACACAAAGGAATAAGTAGAAACAGCAAAATGTCACCCACAGCATAATTCAGGGATTTGCTTTAATTTGTCCCCATTCTGTGTTTTACACTGCCTGGCCAAAAAAAAAAGTCGCCACCTGGATTTAACTAAGCAAATCGGTACGAGCCTCCTATTGGATAATTACTGCATGGGCGATTATCTTTCAGCTGGCAACAAGTTATTTAATCCCAGGTGGTGCAATGAGTTGCTTCTCATTTCTTAAACAACCATATCGAAAGACACATCCCGTGGTCGTGGAAAAGATGTTAGTCTGTTTGAGAAGGGTCAAATCATTGGCATGCATCAAGCAGAGAAAACATCTAAGGAGATTGCAGAAACTACTAAAATTGGGTTAAGAACTGTCCAACACATTATTAAAAACTGGAAGGATAGTGGGGACCCATCGTCTTCGAGGAAGAAATGTGGCCGGAAAAGAATCCTGAATGATCGTGATCGGCGATCACTTAAATGTTTGGAGAAATCAAATCGAAGAAAAACAACAGCAGAACTCAGGGCTATGTTTAATAGTGAAAGTAAGAGCATTTCCACACGCACAATGCGAAGGGAACTCAAGGGATTGGGACTGAACAGCTGTGTAGCCTTAAGAAAACCACTAATCAGTGAGGCTAACCGGGAAAAAAAGGCTTCAATTT
>VUQH01039405.1:9333-21956 GCA_015106775.1 Etroplus canarensis
TTTGACAGCCCCACCCTTTAAATTCAGAAAACTCTGGTTCACATGTTGGGTCTTTGCCTCAGGTATCATCCACCCTAAAACAGGCGTGGTAAATCTGGGACTATTCATTCTGAATTACAGACACGACAACAACTGACCATCCAGCTGATTAGGCTGCTTCTGAAAGTAAAACTAAATAAAGTCTCTCCTTCTCAAAAAGCATTCCGAAGGGCCCCTCACATCCTGGCTTTCACCTGCTTGCTCTGTTGCCCTCTGGCAGTCTTTTTCCCACACTAAACCTCAACATGCACTGACACTCCTGTCTATACTTCAGCACCCCCCCCACGCAATAAATCACCTAGGTACAATATTTGTCCAATGTGCAATAAATTACTTTATCTCCTACGCCAGGCTGCGTTGTTACAGCAGCACTTTATACACTTTCATATTCAGCAGTTCTCTCCTTCTGTCTGGAAAGACAAAGGTAGCTCAGAAATGTTTGGTGGTCAGTCCTGACATGAAGAGCGTCGTCTCTGACTGTGCAGGGACAGTCTCTGTTGCACAGTGGACAGAAGGAAGACGATGATGAAGACGGGTAACAAGCTGGGCTTTTCTGTGCAGCAAGCGCCCTTCTCTGCCTTCGCCGCACCTGTCAGCACCGTCTCTAGCCAGCTGGGGTGGTCTTCAGCAGTAGTCTGCAGGGACTGTCACAACACTGGTTCAGTTTTCATTCTGGAAACTATTTTTTATGGTTAGATATTAACTAAAAGCCCCCAGGTGGCGTGTATTCGACACCCAAGTGTTTGCTGGGTAAAAGCTGAAGAATTCACTTTGGTATTTCCTGATCACCTCTAAATCCTCTACCTTCAGCTGCTCCCCAGGGAGTCATCACCCCAGTGGTAATTTGGCAGAGGTTTTTAAACCGGATGCCCTTCCTGATGCAACCCTCCATGGTGAGAGGGGCTTGCGTCCCCACCTGGAATCTAACCGAGGACCTTTCCCTTGTAAGGTGAATCTGTAAACCACTACACTATCGGGACACCTTTAAATCCTGTGAGAGCTGAAAATGAGACCAAACCTGCAGTTCCTGTAATGGCCACTTGAGGCTGTCGCAAAGAGGGGGTGAGTTCACATAGACTCCTATTTTAATATGTCCACCTTTACAGCATTAAAAAGCAAGTTTACAGCCTGATGCAAAAAAAAAATGTTTGGACATGTTCAGAGGAGGGACAGTGGACATATTGGACAAAGGATGTTGAGGATGGAGCTGCCAGGCAGGAGGAGAAGAGGAAGACCACAGAGAAGATTGATGGATGTAGTGAAGGAGGACATGCAGAGGGAAGAGGACGCAGGGACAGGGTGGGATGGAGGCAGATGATCCGCTTGGAGATCCTCTAACAGGAGCAGCGGAAAGATGAAGAATATTTGTGTTTCATTTCCTCCATCTGCTGCTTAGATTCATTTTATTTTAATGTTTGAATATCAGACTGCAGGACAAATGCAAGACAAATGTTCAGCGTCTCTAATATTAAGAGCATAGGCACTTTTTCTTCATAAACACAAAACTCAAACTTGCGAGAATGAAATGAGAAAAACAGGACAGGAAGTCAGATTTCTGAAAAATATTTTACTGTATCAGATCCCGCTTATGAATTCAGTAAATCACACAGCAACAGCTCTTCAGCTGAGTCCCTAAAGAGGATTTCACATGGATCAGCACACAGCTGGGTAATGTTTTGTGTTCTTGTAGCAGGTCAGCTGTTACGCACACACACAGATGTTCAGGTTCACACGCTGGAGTTTTGCAGGGGATAAATTCCTGCCCTCCACCCGAGCTCTCAGATTCACCCAGAGAGAACAATGTCTCGACCTGCAGGACCTCACACAGTCCCCAGAGATTTCTATAAGAAGAGGTAAATGCTAATCCTAGTATCCTAGTACTTTATTACATAGTCATGAAAAAGAAAGTTTGCACAGGCATCTGTGCAGTCCTGTGAAAAACTAACTACTGAACAAACTACTGAGCATCAGTCAGTGTGAGCAGCTCGCTGGTCTGGAGCGTTCAGGCGTGTGCTGATATAACGCCACAGATGGACATCCCAGCAAACCCCAAGATCAAACCGTGCAACGCCCAGAGGAACTGCAAAAACCCGAGAGCTACATCTCAGACTCTACAGGCCTCGGTTAGCAGGTTAAATGTTAAAGTCCACGACAGCACGATTAGAAAAAGACTCAATGAGCAAGGCTTGTTAGGAAGGGTTGCCAGGACAAAGCCTGGCACCGCTCAGGTTTGCAAAGCTGTATCTGAACAGACCACTAGACTTCTGGAACAAGATGAGACCAAAGTGGAGATGTTTGTCTAAAATGCACAGCAAGCGTGTTTGGAAGAAACCAAATGAACCATATGAACACAAAGACCTCAAACCAACTGTCAAGCACGGAGGTGGAGTGGTGATGATTTCAGCTTGTTTTGCTGCCATGGGACCTGGGCACCTTGCAGTTATTGAGTCCACCGTGAATTCCTCTGTATGCCAAAGTATTCTAGAAGTGTCTCCTGTAGTGTAGTGGTTTACACACAGCGGAGGGTTGCGTCAGGAGGTGCATCCAGGGTAAAACCTTTGCCAATGTACCAATGCGGATTAATCTGCTGTAGCGACTCCTTGAGGAGAATACAAGGGCGCAGCTGAACATACATACCAAAATATTCTAGAGTGAAATGTGAGGCTTATATTGAGTCATGCAACAGGACAATGATCCCAAGCACAGCAGCAAATCTACAACCGAATGGCTGAAAAAGAAAAAGATGAAAGCTCTGCAATGGCCCAGTCAGATTCTAGACCTCAACCCCATTGAAGTGCTGTGATGGAGCCTCAAGAGAGCTGTGCATAAACAAATACAGAGTGGGTCAAAATTCCTTCACAATGATGTAAGTCGTTGATAGAATCATACAGAAAACTATCACTTCAAGTTATTCCTGCTAAATCATGGGGTGTACTTAGTTTTTTACATGACTCTGTAGTGAGAGCTTTCTTTTTCACATGACTGTATCTTTTATTTTTACTTTTGTTGATTTTATTGACGTCCATTTATCAATTCTCCCAACTTTATTTCTGCTCCTTGGTGCTGTTTTTGGTTTGCTGCGTGTTGGTATACAATGTGCTATACAAATAAAGTTTGTACAGTCATCATGCGAGATCAGTCGGTGTCCGTGGTGTCGCTGCTGTCGTCGGGGTTGCAGGCTGCGTACTCTGTACTGACGAACTTTGACCTGAGGGCTCGCTTCCTGTTGGAAACAAGAGCATGCTCAGATGTGCAGCGAGTACTTACAGATGTGTGTGAATAAAGTTTTTCAAATCCAGTGCTAACCTGCGGTAACAAAAGTTCGGACGGACTCTGAGACATTCTTTTCCCTGCTCCTCCTGCAGACAGACAGACAGACAGACAGGCAAAAAGACTGTGAGGGCTCTACCCACAGCAGCATCCATCCACCTTCAGCTAAATTATTATGTGCACTCATGGCCACTTCATTAGGTACACCTGTTCTAATCAGCCGATCGCACGGCAGTAACTCAGGCCATTTAGGCATGCAGACATGGTGAAGTTCAAAGCGAGCGTCAGAATGAGGAAGAAAGGTGATTTAAGAGACTTTGAACGTGACATGGTTGCTGGACTGAGGAGTTCAGACACCGTTGATCTGCTGGGGTTTTCCAGCACAACCATCTGAAGGTTTTACAGAGAATGGTGAGAAAAAAAAAAAAACATTTAGTGAGCAGCAGTTTTCTTGGAGAAAATACCTTGCTGATGCCAGAGGTCAGAGGAGAATAGCCAGACTGCTTCAGACTGATAGGAGGGCAAACACTTGTTACACCCAAGGTCTGCAGAAGAGCATCTCTGAAAGGCTCCAGCAGCAGAAGAGCACACCGGGTGCCACTCCTGTCAGCTCGGAACAGGAAACTGAGGCTACAGTTGACTCGGGCACGCCAGCATTGGACAACGGATGACTGGAAAAACGTTGCCTGGTGTGATGAGTCTCGATTTCTGCTGCAGGATAAGAGTTTAGAGCACCTCCGGGGGGGGCGGTGGAGCAGGAGATTCTCATCATGGATCTGCAGCAACTGTGTGATGCTATCATGTCGACATGGAGCAAAGTCTCTGAAGAATGTTTCCAGCACTTGTAGGCAAAAGGAGGTCCAACCCGGTACTAGTAAAGTGTACCTAATAAAGTGGCCTGTGAGTATAATGTACTGTATAAATTACCCATGATGCCGCATTAATGGATTTGAACTCTGCACTTTCTTCTGAAGGAGAAGTGTTCTGCTGCTGCCGAGCTGCAGCCTCCTCGTTCTCCCCTGACGTCCCGCTGCGAACCTCCTCGCTGCTTCCTGTTCACACAGAAGACCACATGACATCACCTCAGGTCACACGTCGCATGTCACCTCTTTACAGGGTATGACTCTGACCTTTAGCAGCAGTCTCTGCCGGCTCCTCCTCTTCCTCGCTGCTCACACTCCTCTCACACTGAGGAAAAAAAGCCATCATCATTACATCATCATTACATCTCCTTCATCAACTTCACCCTCCTCCTCCTCCTCCTCACCTGATGAGAGTTGCAGGTGATTCTGCGGAGGCGTGTCCTCAGCTGTAGCTCCTCCCCCTGTGATCTCAGCAGGAGAAGCTCCAGCCTGTCAGATTGCTCGGTGAGCTTTCTGACCTGCTCCCTATACTGGTCCTTCTCCTGCAGGAGCACCCGTGCCTCCTCGTGCTTCTCCGCCTGCGCCAACAGCGCCTGAAACACCGACCGCAGGGTTAGCACTCACTGACGTCCATCTCCTCCCTCCTGTTCCCATCCCTCCTCCTTCTCCGCCTCCTCCTCACCTTGTCTCTCTCCTTGATCACCTCTTCCAGCTGTCTCAGGGTTTGCTTGTTTTGCTGACGGTACATTTTGGCGTCTCCTTTCAGCTGAGCGCATCGGAGCTCCAGCTCCTCCTTCTCCTCCAGACTCTGAAACGCAAACATATCCAGGCTCACCAAAACCAGGAGAGAGAACATACACTCATCCTCCTCCTGCAATTACACCTGTAGGGACTCACATCAAAAATCCTTCCACTCCACTTAAACATTCTGTCATACTATACATGCAGTCATTCCTCAACTCAACCAAAACCCTAACCCTAACCCTCCTAGATATTCCAACATCAACTCTAGGTGGTATTATTGCTAAGTGGAAGCGTTTAGGAACCACGGCAACTCAGCCATCACGTGGCAGATCACGTAAAGTTAAAGAGTGGGGTTGCCGGGTGCTGAGGCGCACAGTGTGTAAAAGTGGCCAATGCACTGCTGACTCAATAACTGCAGAGTTCCAAATGGAAAACACAAAAACTGTGTGCTGAGAGCTTCAAGGTATGGGTTTCAAGCAGCTGCTGGCAAGCCTCACATCACCAAGCATATTGCCAAGTGTCAGATGGAGTGGTATAAAGCACGCTGCCACTGGACCCTGGAGCAGTGGAAACATATTCTGTGGAGTGACCACTCACATATCTCTATATGACAGTCTGACTGAAGAGTCTGGGTTTGGTGAATGCCAGAAGAGCATTACCTGCCTGACTGTGAAGTTTGGTGTGGGTAATGCTATGGGGTTGTTTTTCTGGGGTTGGCCTGGGCCCCTCAGTTCCAGTGAAGGGAAATCTTAATGCTTCAGCTCACCAAGACAGTTTGGACAAATCTATGCTTCTAGTTTTGTGGGAACAGTTTGGGGAAAGCCCTTTTGTGTCCCAGCATAAGCCTCCTCCTTAAAGGCATGGTTGAATAGGTTTGTTGTGGAATAAACTTAACTGGCCCACACAGAACCCTGACCTCAACCCCATCCATCTCCTTTGGGAAAATGGAGATTGTGAGCCAGGCCCTCTCCACCCAGCATTAGTGTCTGACCTCACAAATGCTCTTGTGGATGAATGGGCAAAAATTCCCAGAGACACACTCCAAAATCTTGCAGAAAGCCTTCCCAGAAGCGTAAAAGCTGTTACAGCTGAAAAGGAGGGACCAACTGCATATTAACCCCTATAGATTTAGAATGGGATGTTATAAAAGCTCCTGTAGGTGGACTGTAGAGGAGGCACAAAACTTCTATCCATATAGTATAGGGTCCAGCTTTAGAGTAAAAATAATCATGTTCACACCCTGGTACAAAAAAACAGTTTTGACCTCTATTGATCACTTCCTCTTCGTAACAACTGTATCGTGGGTTCATCTTTTCATAACTCATCCATTTGGATAAACACTAACACTGCTCCCTTTGATTAGATGATTCATGGTACCAGTGAAGGTATCACCTGCTTGAAGTCCTGAAATAAATAAATGAGATAAACTGCATCTAATGAATGGATCACAATAATTGCTTTGCATTCTGTTAGCCTCTCCTTATCAGTGGTGTTCTCTGCTTGATGCTCCTCACCTTGGCTCTCTGCTCCTCTCCTCTGTGGAGTTCTCTCCTCAGTCTGAACACCGTGGAGAGGAGGTTCATCTGAGGAGAAGCTCGACTCTCCTGCTGCTGCTGCTGCTGCTGCTGCTGCTGCTGCTGCGTCTCCTCTTTCTTTTCCGGTTTTTTCTCCTGTTTTTTCTCCTCCTGTTTCTCCTCTTTCTGCTCCTCCACTTTTTCAGGGAGGAAAAAGGTGTCCGTGGGCAAAGCCAGACTCCTGCTCTGAAACACGAGTTAACACGTTAATCGGTGCTGCAGCCTCTGCAGGCTGTCACTTTAAATTTGTTTTTAAGTTCTTCGATGTCAACTGAAGTGTTGTTTGGATTTTGTTATGAGCTGAGTTTTGATTCCTGTTGTTTCTTTGACACAGTTGTGTTTTAATGAAGGCATGCTCTGGGAATGTCGCTGTTCTTATTTCCCTGGACCTGACTGCATCATCTGACACAGCTGAACAACGATTCTGCTTAAAAGACTCAGAAATGACGTCAGCCTATAGGTGGAATGATACTCAAATGGTTTTCATCCTGCTTATCAGAGTATTCAGGGTCGCTGTGGACAGTTTTACTACATCAGCTGTCCTCGTGACATGTGGGGTCCCACAGGGCTCAGACCTTGGACCTCTTGTGTTTAGTTTATATCTATTGCCACTTGGTCGTGTATAAAATAATCATGCACAAGTGTCCTACCATTGTTATGCCAGTGATAACTTAACAGGTCCACACAGAGCCCTGACCTCAACCCCACCCAGAGAATGGAGATTTTGAGAGTCTTTTTTCTGCTGCTCCACCTAGATCTCCGTGTGTCACACTGGGACCAAGGATGACTGATGGTAGAAATGGAACTCTCGAGAGATCGAATCATTCGTGACAACTGATTCCGGCAGAAGAATCGATCTTTTGGAACATTGGAAACATCTCATCACAGTGACATCTGGTGGCCAAATCAATGTTTGATTTTAGAATATTAGAATCAATAAACAGTGGGTATTTCCTTGTTTCTTGGCCTTATTGTCTCTTTTAACTTATTATGTTGGTTTATAGCATTATTTATAAGGATGGATATTTCATTTTAAGCAGTATTTGTAGGGGGTGCTTCTGTACATCTAAGTGTTTTTATTTAAAAAACAATCTGTTCAACAGTGCAAAACAGAGGAGCACAATATTTATTATTATTTATTCATTTATTATCATCAATTAATAATTGATGATAATAAGTGTTCATGTGAAGGGCCACAGGAAGACCTGCTCCACAAAAACAAACAAAAACACTTGGCAAAAGGGCACTTTGGAGGTCGAGGAGTAAAAGGGGTCGGTGCTCCAGCCCCCTTAGTCCCCCCCCCGCAACATGCCTGGTTATGATGCTTTGTCTGTAGGTGTCACCACCTCCTCTTGATACAGACCTCAGAATAACGCTTCCAATCGAAAGTCCTCTTTAGATATCAATACGTACCAAAACACTGATGCAGTTTTGCCATCACTACCAAGAATAAAACCAAGAGCTGTTTAATTACATTTACTAAGGATTGCCACACCCTACACCTGAACCCATCATGGACTCTCTAAGCCAAGGAAACCAAAGGAAAGAGACATTTCTTCACCGGTTTGTATATACACCTGTGATTCATTAAACTGTTTAAACCCTTCATCTGAGTCTGTCAGCTCCCGGGTCCACACCACTAAACCCTGACACAGCATCACTCCCCAATTTCAATGATCAACCCAAAGCAATATGGCAGAAACCTGGGTATTATTTTTGATCAGCATCCCGCTTGTAAAAAATCTGATCCAGACTTTCTTTGTACAGTTCGACCAATACTACTAAAAGTAATAAAACTAACCATTTTATCCACACCCTCAGCTTCTCCAGGTTAGACTATTTGGCCTCACTGTATACATGTCTGAATGACACCAGTTTCACGTTACCAATCAGTACAAAACACAGCAGCAGGACAAACACCCGGCGGAGGGAACTCATCGCTCCTGTCCTCGCAGAGATACACTGGCTTCCCATTCGCTGCATCTTTTAAATTGCAACATGGTATCGGTCAGCTTTATACTCCTAACTTAAACTGCCCCCAGATCCCTCAGATCTGAGAGTCAGTGAATGTTGTAGGCTTAAATCAAAGTGGGTCTTGTGCTTTCTCTTCCTCTCACTATGAGGGCAGTACAATCAGTTTTCCCATTTCAAGAACTTTAAAAACCACTTTTTTTAATGATATTTTAAATTTTCTCCAACCTTCTGTGTGTTTTATTTCCTATTTTTTGTTCTTTTTTGCATTTTACACAATTTTAAATTTAATGCTGCTACTTTTTTAATCTCTTATAACTCTGGTTCAGAAAAGTGCTATAGCAACAAAGTTTATTATTATTATTGTATTCATAGAGTTTACCTTTTGAGTGATTTCCCTACATTGTAATTTATGATTCTAGCCTATGACTCATGACCCTATGACTGTCCATAAAGTCTTGATTATTTATTCTTTACTACTTTGGGTCTTTAATTCTTATTACATCTTAGTTTTAGTTCTTCTTTGTGCTGATTTTATCATCAGTTCCCTCTTGCATTTTTCAACATAATCAAGTTCACTCATGACTGTTCTGTTGAGGTTATTTCCCATCTTACTTGGGTTGCTCTCCATGTCTTAAGCTTTACATTTACTTCCTGTCCCTGATTCCCTGTGTGCCCCTCCTCCTAGTCAGTCTGTACATTTATACTCCTGTCATTCCTCTGTTCACTGATGCGTCGCCATCTCTGCTGTGTCCCTGTGCTTCCTAATTCTCTGTTAGGGTTGTCTTGTTGTCTTTTTGGACCTCACATTACGTATGAACACCTGTCTCCTACGTCTTCCGCTTGGGTCCTCCTAACAACTAAACTTCACACGGCAGACTATGGCTACGTTTGCACTGCAGGTGTGGATGCTCAATTCCTATTTTTTGCCAATATCTGATTATTTTGCGTGGTCGTTCACGTTATAATTTAAACACGACCGCCATCAGACTCCAGCGTGAACAGTTTACAGCCCAGAAGAAGACGTGACATCACACGCAGCACGCAGAACAAATATGGATGCTACACATGTTAGCGTGTGAGTAAAACCTCACTTTCTTTCCACTGACTAGCTCCATCAACGCTGTCTGCCATGCTTGTTTTGTACATTGTTGACATTTGATCGTCTCGCCTCCTCCGGCGCAGAATTATGACGTCTGTCTCAGTTCAATGACGGAAAAGTCGGATGAATTCAGACTGAGGTCGCTTGAAAAACGTCGGATATGTATCCGATTTAGGACCACATATGAAAGTGGGCTGAATCCGATTTGAACCAATCAGATTTGTGCTGTTCAGACTGTCATAGAAGAATCAGACATGGGCCGCATATGAGCAAAAAAAGTGGGCTTTGGGCCACTTTTTCCCTGCAGTGAAAACTAACGCAGCTTACTCACATCCAGACAGTAATGGGTAGTGAGGATCACCTTCTTCTTCAGTCCAGCTGGGAGAAGCTACAGGAAATGACAGCCAACACTTCCACCACCTCATGGATTACTGGCTAAAAGGCCTGGGCAGGAGCTCCACAACAGGCAGTTCTGTCACCATTCCTGTTCACCTCGTACGCCCCTCATACAGCTCTTCCTACAGAACTACTCTGGTGTTTCTGCAGCGGTTGGATCTACAAGTGAGGGATAATTTGGTGGCGAGGTCTGGGAGAAATAATCTGCTTCTGAACGTGAACACAACCAGAGCGATGGTGATGAACTTCAGAAGGACGAGGACAGCTCCACGGCACGTGTCTGTTGATGTGGAGGAGTACCTGGGCATCCACGTCAACAACGGGCTGAACTGGAGGACCAACAACGAGGCTGTAAGCAAGAAGGGGATGAGTAGACTCTAGCTCTGAAGGAAACTAGGAGCATTTGGCAGTTTCCTAACAGTCTGCTGGGGCGAGCTCTGCGTGCTCTGCTGAGACGCCAACAGACAGAACGAAAGGATCAGGAAGGCTGGCTCTGTGGATCGCCTGCAAACCGAACGAACTGAGATCTATCATGGATCATTCTCTGCACCACAGGGGAGTACCTTCTCTAACAGGCTGATTCAGCTACAGTAAAATACTGGATGTGGTCTTTTTATTATTATTAGTCGGGACCCCTCTCACCATGGAGGGTTGTATCAGGAAGGAGCTCTGGCAATCTCTGCCAGATAATCCGCTACGGGGACCCTTTGGGGAGCATAAAAGGGAGCAGCCGAAGATAAATTTTACTCTAATACTACCTGCTGCAACAAAGGAATTCCCAAAATCTTGGATGAATAAAGTGTATCCTAAATCAAACAGCTCGTGAGACGTCTCGGTACCTCCTGCAGCGGTCTCAGCGTTCGACGTCTCAGCAGCCGAGTCTGGTTTTCTGCTCGCATCACCGTGTGTTTCATACGCTCCACCTATGCACACACAGAGGTCAGAGGTCAGGCCCTGTCTCTGTAGGGGGTCAGAAGCGTGTCAGATGTGTCGGGGCGGCTGACCTCTATCTGCAGGTCTCTGTTGGCCAGCAGGGCGTTGCTCTTCTCCTGGTTCAGACTGTTAATGTCGGCCATCAGACTGTAGTTGTGTTCTCTGAGCTGCTTGACCTCTTCACTCAGCCGCTCCCGCTCCTCCCGAATCTTTTGCACGCGCTCAGTCAGCTTCCTCAGCTCGCGATCCCTCAGCTGCTGCTGGCGTGACCATGCCTCCTAAAGACAGCACCAAGAACAAGAGAAACAAACAGCGTTTGAACAAGCAGGCTCTCCAGGTTGCTTCCATCTGCGTTCCTCGGTAACGCCAGCCACACTGACCTGATCCTTGGCGGCAGACCAGGCCTGCTGGCGACGCCTCCGCTCGTCCTGGAGCGCTCTCTGCAGGCGGCTGAGCTCTGACATCAAGAACTGAGTGAGGCCTGATTCTCCTGCTGTGTCTGAACACAAAACATATCTGTACATAATCAACCTGCAATCAGGACAGTAAACATATCGGAAAAGACAGAGGTTCAGGCAGACAGACCAACGAGGATGCTGAAGGTCTTGTTGGGCTCCTTCCCAGTTATCCGGCTGTACAGCTGAGGATAATCCAGCTCCAGACTCTCCAGGAAGGCCGTGTAACCTTTGACCCCTGTCCTCTGCAGGATGTCCAGTAGGGCTCCTACGGGTTAAAGATAAACATCAAGGACCAGCAGATGTCAAATTCAGTAAGCAATTACTCCCCTGGGATTAATAAAGGATTCTGATTCTGTGACTTCACTGAACCCCATTTGCAGAGAAGTTGAGGAATTTTTCAAAATTGAATAAAAACTCAACAAAAGTTGGAGTTAAAGTAAAAATGAAAAGTGCTCAGAATTTTCAACTGTTAGCTGAATATTCTGAGCACTTTTCACTGCATTGGTAATTTGGCACAGTTTTTACACCAGATGCCCTTCTTGACTCAACCTTCCCATGGTGGGAACAGCTTGTGTTCCCATGGGGTCAAACCGTAGACTTTTTGCTTCTAAAGCAAAATGGGTAAACATTTACCCTACAGCAGGGGGTGTCGATCTCCCGGCCCGCGAGCCGTTTCTGGCCCTGCCCCCTACTTCCAGTCGCCAATTTGAGGTAAAAAATATCATGTAATTTGGCCCCATTAAGTGCCACATTGCAATTATATAATTCAAGGTGTCCAAATTTCATTATACAATTGCATATACACTACCGGTCAAAAGTTTTGGAACACCTCAGTTTTTCAGTTTTTTATCGAAATTCAAGCACTTCAATGTCTCATTGTACTCTGAAATGAAAGCATAGAACAAACAAGCTATTGAAGTTCAAAAAGAAATCATGGAATAAACCGAAATGCATTCTAAACTGCTGACTCATCAAAGTGGCCACCTTTGGATGTAACAGCTGAACACACTCATGGCATTCTTTCTACAATGGAAATCAAATATTCTTCAGCAGGTTCTTCCGAACTCTGTTGCAGAAGTTTCCATAAATGTGTGGCACTTGTAGGTTGCTTTGCTTTCACTCTTCTGTCCAGTTCATCCAAAACCAGCCGGACAGGGTTTCAGGACTGGAGACTGTGTGTTATGGTTTGTGGTTTTTGGTATTGTGGGACTAGGTTTTGTTTAATTCTAGGATGTTTGGTTTTCCTGTTTTCTGTCTCGTTCTTGTTTCTTTC
>VUQH01039408.1:0-10205 GCA_015106775.1 Etroplus canarensis
CCTCTCTCTGCTCTCCTTTCTGTCTTCTCTGTTCCCTCACCCCCAACCGGTCGAGGCAGATGGCTGCCCCTCCCTGAGCCTGGTTCTGCCAGAGGTTTCTTCCTGTTAAAAGGGAGTTTTTCCTTCCCACTGTTGCCAAGTGCTTGCTCATAGGGGATCATCGGATTGTTGGGGTTTTCCTTTTAACACTGTTTTATCTTTACCCTACAGTGTGAAGCGCCTCGAGGCGACTTTTGTTGTGAATTGGCACTATATAAATAAAATTGAATTGAACTGAATTGAATTGAATTGAAATCTGATGTATATATTAGGATTTTAAAGAGATTTTTGCTGCTATCAAAGCAAAATATCTTCCTGGGACATTCATGCTGAACAATGCCTGAGCACATTCTGCACGGGCTACACCAGCATGGCTTCATACAGTAGACACAGATGTATGTGTACTTGACTGACCTGCTGTATTTACATACAATAATTTGGTCAGTAAAACTTTTGAAAATCTTTTCTTTATACCTTTGTGCATTAAGTAAAGTTTCACATGAATTACATATCACAGATTTCAGTTTTATTTCATTTTGGAAAATTTTCCAAACTTTACTGAAAATGGGGTTTTTAGCTAAATGTAGAATCACTTAAAATATTACAACATTCTTTCAAACCAAACTGAATCTTAACATTCTCAGGAATGGCTACAAATGGCAGAAATTATTGGAAAAAAATTCAAATCAAGAAGATAAAAATATGTTAAAGATGTTTACCTGGTACTTCATCATCAGAAACAATACCACGTAACCAAAGAGCAAGCCTGATGGAGTCTGATTATGTGATCTGGGAATGTACTTTTGATATATTATTCTTTGGGTCGAGACAGCAAGACTATAGTTTATCAGTGCTCAAATTATGTAAAAAAAAATGCCAATAGTTTCAGCTGTCAAGCAACTCTGTCACTTTAAGATTATATTGACTTTAAGACTTCAGGATAAAGTTATCTAGTTTAGTTTCTATATCAGAAATAGCTTTACTTACAGATCCAGTATTAGAAAACCTGGAATTGAAAACTCTTGCATAACTCAATTTACAAGTCATTTACCAAATTTAAAAAAAAAAAAAAAGATTTGTGTATCTACCCATGTGGCAGGAGCCTAAACAAAGATAACCAGACCCCTCTCTTGCCCCACCTCCACTTATTTCAGTGAGATATCAAGGTATTCCAAAGTCAGTCAAGAGACATACTGTATCAGCATTTCCATGATCATCTTCTGGTTGGAAAATCCCATAAAACCTAATTTACTGTAGGAGGTGCCCAGAAAGCATCCTAGTCAGATCCCTAAACCACCTCAGCTGAGTCCTTTCAGTGCAAAGGAGCAGCAGCTCTACTCTTACCCCTCCAAGTGTTTGAGCTCCTCAGCCTATCTCTAAGGGTAAGCCCAGACACTCTTCATTGTCTGTGCTTGAACCCATATAGAGATGGATAGATCAGCATGACAAGAACATATGTATGTTGTTACATTAAGACGTTAAGTCTTATTCTGATAAATTAGTCAAAAGACAGAGAAAGTGGTGAGAGGTGCAAGAATATCACATAAGTGATGCAGAGAGGCAAAACGTGCTTGGGAAAGAAAAAAAAAAAAAAGTTGAAGGAGTCAAAAATGAGCAGAAAGACCCGAGCCAGATGGTTAGAAGTGAAATCAAGAACAAGACCGAGAAGGAGACAGAGAGAATGCAGTGATTCATGGGTTAGAATCCATGTTTTAAGCTGTGTCTGTTTAAAGGAGTTGAGTCAAATTGATTTACATTACAACTATTCAATCTAGCCACATGTGATGCACGTGTGTACTCAGGCTTGGTTCCAGCACTGAACACTGACATGTAAAATAAGCCAACCTTTTGTCCTGAGAAGTCAAAGTTTGGCTGTATTGTATAGAAGCTGCATGATTTTAGTTATTCACAAGAGGTCTTAGTGTGAAGCACCTTTTGTCCACTCAAACCACTGCTGAAACTATCATCTCCCCAAAGTACCTCTTTGGAGTTGTAGGGAAATCATACAACACAGTGCAGTAATTTGTTCGTTTGTTTTTCAAAAACAGAAACTATCTTGAAGCATACTTAAAAAAAAAGAGATAGCAGCAGACAGTCAAGAATAATTGGAAACATATCTCTGACCCAGCCACTTACTGCATGTTGTGTCTTATTAGCAGACTGTCAAACCTGCCTTTGTGAATTGTTTCATAATATACAGGTCATTACTGCTTTTTCTGGGATAATTAATAGGTTGGGGAGTAATACAGTGGAGGAAACCATTATCTTTCATTTGCTGCCTTTGAGGAGCTTGAAATCCCACCAAGCAATCAGTTAGTCACAAAGAGTAGCAGGTAGCCTCCTGATGGCCAAGAGGTTAAAACACTGGGCATAAACCTTAATGTATCCTGTGCACATCTGGCCACCTACTGTTGCATGTTTTCTGTGTGTTTCTCTGCTGATTCCCATATCTCTTTACTGCTAGTTATAAAACAGAAGCACAAAATGATCACTTACATTTTTTTTGAAACACCTAACTTTTGGGTTTGTTGTTAAATAACGTCGTGTCGACAATATAATAACTGAGATTAAAAAAAGAAAGAAAAAAACAGTACCTAGAATTGTTCTTTGGATTAAGAATGTGGTTCACATCTTTAGAGGTGGTGTCACAGCCGTACTCACAGAAGATGGACTCTAATTGAATTTTCCATTATATTATATGCTATAATGCCAAACTACTCAGCCTAATCATTTCTCTTCAAAGTCTTCCAAAATTCAGGTTGGGTATTAATGTATGATGGTCTAATCTCTGTAGCAGCTGCAACTGTTGAGCCTGTGTACCCCCTAAGCAAAGGAAAATCTGCAGCGATCCTGCTGCTAAAATGATTACATCAAGCTTGTTTGTTTCTTCCGACCTCTGAACAGCATGCAGTTTCTTTGTTCCTCTCCTGCTCTTGTCATGAAACCTGCGTGGAGAATGTTGCGTGATGCCCCTTTATGTCCTGCTGAGATGATTGAGTCAAGCTTGTTTTGCCAACACAAGAGGAATCTGGGTTGGAAGACACCATGGGAGTTTGGCTTCCCATCGAGCACAAACTGAGTCACCGCACCAAGAAACTAATTTGTTCCATATATTTCTAATTAGAAAACAACATGTTTTTATTGGTCCCTTTACATAATTAATAGGTGACTGGTACAAGGGTTTGCAGTTTGGTAGGTAGGTACTAATAGTGAACAGGGGATGCTGTTATCGAAAACACCCTTCAGTGTCTTAACGGCGCAATGTTAAACTTCTGGTGTATTTTTGGTTACTGTTGAGAAACCTTATCAAATATTATATCATTATAGTATAACATTGTTATGAAAATTTGCAACGAAGGCTCCTTTGTTACAACATACAACCCAAAGGGGTTTCATTAAACTGTCTAAAATCATAACTAAAATTGTAATCTTGGTTAAAATTGCTCAATACGTAATAAGCTTGTGTGTACACAACGGGCTGAACACAGTTGGTCGGTACAATCTGCATGACTAATGTGATGAGATATCTTCTCTACAATAATCATCCCACCCAGCAAAAACTCTTTGAAAGGATGCTACACATCTACTCACCAATGAAAATTAGTAGCAAAGTGAAAGGTCTTCTCAGAGTGCTGAAAAGATGCTTAGGAAAGAAGAAACCCTTTCTGTTCATTTGATTAAAAGTTGAAAGGACATGCAGTCATCAACATATATGGAAACTCGTCAGACAACCAGCAGATTTTAAATTCAGAAACGAGAGGTAATGTGTTCTGCCCTAGAATTAGAACTGGAAAGGCACTAGAGTACATTATGTAGAGGAGCAAGCATGGATAAGAGGAGCAAGAGGAGCAAAAAACAAATCATGGAAAAGCATGGATAAGAAGCACTACGAATGACAATTAAAATTCGATCTAACTCTACTGTAATGATGTTCTTCACAGGAAAAAGCATAAACATTAGCGTGAGAAGAGTAACCCATATTTTTGCTTGACATTGCCTCTAAGAGGCAGCTAAAAGCTACAACAAGTAGCCTTGCATACATGAATCTCTGTGTAGCATCAGTGCAGGACCACGCCGGACCCATGAGGAGAAACTGGCCTGGAAAACAACGTATTGCAAAGCAATGATGTAAAGCATGCAGAAGGTGTGGCAAATATGAATGATGAGGTTGATAAACAGAGTGAAGAGGAATGATTAGTAGAGTAGAAACAGGTGAGTGGGGCACCTGGAAATTCAGGGTGATGTAGCAGGCAGGAAGTAGGTGGGAGTGGAAGGTTTGAAGAGTCAAGAAAGAGAGAAGAATAGGACAACACAGCAACCTGACTAAACAGATAAAAATAAATCTATGACAAAAACTGTTTGCTTATGTGTGTGTGTGTGTTCCTTTGTCTCTACATAAAACAGATAAACTATATGTCAGTCCATAATCTGCTTTAGGGATCCTGCTCCTTTTAATTACCTGTCATAACTCTGGAACACCTATTATCAAGGAATGAGTAGCTGACAAGTCCAGCTGTTGCGTTGGCATTTTATCTTTGCACATCAAAGAAGAAAATCAACACAACAGATTGCTCTCCAGGGAGTATCTGAGTTTTTAAAGGTTCATGTAATGTACATATGTCGCTTCCACTTCAGTTTGTGTCTGTGTGAAGGATATGTTGCTGACTCTTCCTATCATTGTGAAGCAGAATTCACCAAGCGAACGGGAGCCCGTCGTGAGACAGGTTAGTTTTACCCTACTGATGATGTTGCAATAGTAATTCTACAATGATACCAAGATAAATAATTTCAAACAAATCTGTTAGGGGGAAAAATCAAAAAAATAATTTACAAAAATGTACAACAAGCTGCTTGTATAAGTGTGCACACTCCAAATTTTACATTTGGTTGATGTACCTTTTTGCTTTAATTACAGCATTCAGTCTTTTTGGGTAGGAGTCTGATATCCATTCTGATATCCACCTTGAATAAAGCCCCAGTTCCAGCTCAAGAAAAAAAAACCAAAGCATGATGCCACCACTGCCATGTTTTACTGTGAGCATGGTGGTCTTCTGCTGTACACAGTGTTGGTTTTGCACCAGACATACCTTTTGGAATTGTGGCCAGAAACTTCAACATTGGTTTTGTCAGTTCACAGCACATTTGCCCACATACTTCTGAGAAACCTGATCTTTTGTTGTTTGTTTTTTCAAAACTGAGCCAGGCCTTTGTAAGAAAACACTTCCATCTTGCAACCCTACCCATGATCCAGGCATATGGAGAATATAGGTGATTGTTGTCACACATACTACACAACCAGTAATTGCCAGAAATTCCTGGAGCTCCTTCAGTAATTCTGTAGGCCTCTTGGCTCCTTGACCAGTTTTCATCTTGGTTTTTTTTTCATCACACTCCAGTTCTCAGTAATGTCACTGCAGTTCCATAATTTCTCCACTTCTTGATGACTGCCTTCACTGCAATACAAGGTGTACAGTATGTAATGCCATGGAAATTTTTTATACATTTCTCATGACTGATCTCTTTGAACAATAAGATCCCTTTGATGAACTGTAAGCTCTCTGACCCACAGCTTTCTGCTGTGAGATGCAACTGAATAACTGTCAGAAAAATCCTACTAGAACAGCTTCATTTTATTTGTGGCCAATCGGAGTCACTAAAATTGATGGCAGGTGTGTACCCAAAAAGACGGAATGCTATAATTCACGCAAAAGGTGTTTCAACAACATAACAAAATGTGTTGAAATGATTTATTGTGGTCTCATTTTTTACATCAGAAAAGCCTGGTATTTTAACAGGGGTGTTCGGTTTCTATGTCCACTGTACTTTTTTAATATAACTGTGTACAATCACAGTCAAACTGACAGGATAGGTTTATACCTTTTTACATTTACTAAACTACAGTATGTTAAATAGCTAAGTGCATCAAACTCAAACTTATTTTTAACAAAAACGTTTTAAATTTTATATTGAATTTATATTTGCAATAACATTTGACAGGTCATTGCAGCAGATGTGTCTCACTGACCTGAGTTTACCTCTTGATGCCCAAAAGTAGGTACAAATGTGGAAGAGCAACAACAGTCCTCCATGTGGAGGTTTTTATCGCTGCTGCGTGCCTCTCATATCTTCACAGAAAATTACCTTAGTGTTCAAACCTTCCTTAGAGCTCCTGATATGAAGAAAAGGAGGTTGGAAAGATACAGTATTTTCAGGTGCCCATCTAACACTGATCTTAAAAACAAGCAAAAAAAAAATCCAAAACAGATAAAGATTCAGTACACAATTTTTATTTACCTAAAAGGGAAAATGACATTTGATTATGTCGTCAAAATCCTTGATTCCTAAGTTCCACGCTTAAAAAAACCAGCACATCTAATTTGTCCATGTACAGCTTTCTGTCAGTACCTATGCAGGTCTGTATACCCAGTCATCATCTCTGTTTGGTAGCCATTTTTTGTGCTTGACCAGGAAAAACAGTCAGCTGAAGTGTCAGAGATATGATGTGCAGATAAACTTGCGTTACCATGGCATGCCACTAAACAGAATATAACTCTCACACATACCCTGAGCATCTGTTATACATTTACCCTGTGGTCATGGCCTTGTGGAGCCCCTTCTTTTCTCTCTCTTTTGCAGGACTCATGGTTTTTAAAAGACCAACCTCCATTATCCTTTGTCTCCATTTCTCATCCTCCCATCATCAGATATCCTTTGTTTCCTTTTGTTTTTCCCTGTGTCTCATCTGCCTAATACCTCAAATTATCAGATTTGGATCTAAAACTGTAGGGAAAGAAGACCTGAGAAGCCTTCATTCACTGCTGGTGTCATCAGGCAAGTGCCTTCTTAGTAATTATAGATGTACACCACAGGAGCTATTTAGTGGACATGGAGAATGTTTTTGAAGTAACTTATTTTAGCAATTTCATCTGCGATATGTCAAACCTAAACATTAACTTGAACTGTTTTCCATGCTTGAGCCATTTTTCCAGCTAAGGGAAATCTTACTATTACAGTACAAAATGATAAACAGTAATGTGCTTCCAACTTTGTGGAGGTGGATAGATTACAACCACAATGAATGTGCTTTTGTTTGCCTTCTTCTTTTCTCTATCATGTAGCTTAGCAACTCATACTTATGTAGCTACATAAAAGGGTAAACATCAGAGCTCATTGCATATATGCATAAATGCCCTCATTCACAGATAAATGTGCTTTATTCTATGCCTTTAAGCACATTTATCTGTGGCGTACATCCACGCTCTGATAGATGCATCATGAGCAATTTGGGGTTCAGTGTTTTGCACAAGGACACTTCGGCGTGTAGACTGGAGCAGCCGGGGTTTAAATCATCAACCTTCCAGTTACATAAAGTATATTTTTGTTAATGACTAAGTATGCTTGTAATCAAAGATATTTTTTTTCCTTTCTGTACTTTAAAAGAATGGGTTTTGTTTAGGAAGTCAGCACAGCTGTAAACATGGAGGTATGTTACGCTTATTTTTTTTTTAAATTTTACTTTCTCCAAGAAAGAAGAAATAAACTATATTTTCTAGTTTCCATTTTTAAACTTCTACAATACGATCAAATGGCTTCAAAGAAAACCCAAAAGAAACCTCAGTTGTGAACACATCCCAAGCCTCCATGACAGCTCTTTATCCAATCAAATATTAAAGCCACAAAAACACATATTCAACTGGTTTCACATATATGCTCACACATGCACACATATATACCCCTGCAAGTGAACTGAGCATGACCTTGCCTTTGAATTCCCCTTCCATTTTTGGTTTCATTCATCTACCCACTGTGAGAGTAATGGTTGCAATCACAGTGAGGGTCGGTTGCCTTCTTCTTTTTTCCCATGGCTCAGATCCAATAAAGTCACACAATGCATACAGTAAGAAATCCCATTCACAGGTTTTTATTTTTTTTCCTTTGGTGACCCATCTTTGTGTGTCTACTGCAGAGATTCAAAGACAAATTCAAGTCAAAATTGGTAAAAAAAAGTTTACTTCTGACATGCAACATACACTATATGGACAAAAGTATTGGCTCTTCTACATTTTACGCCTAGGGTAGCTTTTAAGATATCCCATTTTAAATCCATTATGGATTTAGCCTTTCTACAAGATTTTGAAATCTGCCTGTCGGAATTTTGGCCATTCATCAAGAAGAGCATTTCTAAACCAGACACGCAAGTGTCCTCCCAGTGCTGGTCCCAAGCCAAATAGTCGCAAACCCAAATGCAGATTCAGAATACATGATCGGCTATGTCGACCCCTAACGGGAGCAGCTGAAAGAAGAAGAAGAAGAAAAAAATCAAGAAGAGCATTTCTGTGGTTAGAAATTGGATGATGTTGCACGAGAGGACCTGACTCAAAATCTCCATTCTCATTTAAATCAGGGCCCTGTGTGGGCGAGTCAAGTTCTTCCAGCCCAAATTCATACAACCATGCCTTTATGGACCTTGCTTTGTACACTGTAGCACAGTCATGCTGATCTGAAAAGAGCCTACCCCAACCTGTTTCAACAAATGTGGAAGCATAGAATTGCCCAAAATGTCTTGGTAAGCTGAAGCATTAAGATTTCCTTTCACTGGAACTAAGGGGCCTGGGCGAAGCCTAGAAAACCCTCCATTTATCCCTCCTCTGACAAACTTTACAGTTTACACAATGCAGTCAGACACCTAATGTTGTTCTGGCATTTTCTGAACCCAGACTTGTACATTTGACTGCCAGGTAGAGAAGCCTGATTCATCTCTCCATAGAGCATGTTTCCACTGCTCCACAGTCCAGTGGCAGTGCGCCTTACACAACTCCATCCAACGTTTGTATTAGGCTTGGTGATTTAAGGCTTCCATGCAGGTGTTCATACAGGGGAACCCATGCCATGAAGCTCCCAGCACACAGTTTTTGTGATAACCCCAAAGCAAGTTTGGAAATCTGCAGTTATTGAGTCAGCAGAGTGTTGGTGACTTTTACGCACTGTGCACCACAGCACGCGGCAAGCCCCACTCTTTAGTCAAAAGTCTGTTTAGTCTGTCAAAATCACTTAAAATTGATCATGGAACATTTAGGAAGGCAGAAATTTCACAAACTAGCTTCTTGCAAGTGTGGCATCCTACAACAGTGCTAGTGAGCATTGTACCATAATTCTTTCACAAATATTTGTCAAGGCAGACTGCGTGGCTTACTTGCTTGATATCATACACCTGTTGCAATGGGACTGAAAAAAAACACATGAATTCCATTAAGGGGTGTGGCCCAATACTTTTGTCCATGTGATTTATCAGCTATAGATAGTTTTAGTTGATGGTGCTGCGTCTTGTTTTCTTTTTAATCCTTTATTTTTAAACTTCACAAATAAAAGGTCATGAGTATTTTAGAAACTATAGGTTAAAACAATTTTAATCCCAGATATATTCAAGTATCTTACCATACATTTTTAATATCTTGAATCCACATCATGGAAGGAAGTAAGCAATGATTACAGTCAGTCAGTCAGTCAGTCAGACAGACAGACACATGCATGCAACTGCAGTTGTTTTATTACACTTGTGGAAGCACACAACAAAGTGATAAGCAAATAATATTCAATTGGAAACCTGAGCTCAGCTGGCATGAAATGTGTGTGTTTTATATCAAATCAAATAAGCAGTCTTCACTCATATGAGCAGCGCAATATGGAGCCACTCACCCAAGGTTCAATTTGAATGATGGTACTCGCTCACTTCTAGTATTGGTGAAGAAAGAATCCAAAATTCAGTCCCACAGTTTATGTGAAAAGAAATGCTGAAACTCCCTCAGGCTAGAGGGTCAACCATGCTTTTTCAGCCACTCGGTCATGGTCCCTGGTGTTTTGAGTTTTGCGTCTTTGTATTTGTTAAATATCGAAACCAGCCACAGGGGCCCACAAGCCAGTGTAGTCCTAGTGCCAGTCCCAAGCCAGGGCATCCGGCGTAAAAACTTTGCCAAATCAAATATGCGGATTCATAACACAACTTCCATACCGGATCGGTCGTGGCCCGGGTTAGCAACGACCGCCTCGGGTGCCCGTAGCCAACAGGGTGCCGGTGGAAACTATGCTACTGTTGGCTGAAGACCAAGGAGGGGGAGAGGGGGAAAGCGTGTTAGGAGGCAGAGAGAGAGAAGGAAAGGTAGGAGGGT
>VUQH01039410.1:0-11932 GCA_015106775.1 Etroplus canarensis
TTTCGACTCTAACTGAACACTCAGTGCTTTTTACTACAAGCCTCCTTCACTTATTCACACACACATTCATATGGCGCTTTATTCTATGCCTTTTAAGCGCATTCAGCGATCATGCACACATTCACACTCCGATGGATTTATCGGGAGCAATTTGGGGTTCAGCATCTTGACCAAGGTCACTTCGGCGTGTAGACTGGAGAAACCAGAGATCGAACCACCAACCTTCCTGTTGGAAGGCAACCCGCTCTACCTCCTGAGCCAGAGCCGCGGCAAGTCGATTCTTTAGAGTCATTCCTTAGAGACACAAAGACCTGGATGAGTTGTGAGGTTATTGTATTTGGCCCTAAAACCCTCAGAAACACAACATCTAACATCTCCTCACTCACAAAGTCTTGAACACTCAGGCCCCATCCAAGCTTAAAGACCTCATTGTACCATGTTTTCCCATTAGAGCGCTTCTCTCTCAGAGTGCAGACCTACTTGTGGTTCCTAAAGGTTTTAAAAGTAGAATGGGAGGCAGAGCCTTCAGCTATCAGGCCCCTCTCCTGTGGAACCAGCTCCCAGTTTGTCTTCAGGAGACAGACACCCTCTCTACTTTTAAGATCAGGCTTCAAACTTTCCTTTTTCATAAAGCTTATAGTTATGGCTGGATCAGGGAACCCTGGATCATCCCTTAGTTATACTGCCATAAGCTTAGGCTGCTGGGGGACTTCCCATGATGCACTGAGCATTTTTTGGCCCTCCCCTTGCAGTTATCTGCCTCTACTGCACGTTGTTAGTCTTTGTCTTCTCGTTCTCATAGTTTGTTTTATCTTCATCTCTCCTGTCAACACTCCCATGACGATGTGTATTTATTTGCAGAAAGAGGGTGGCGTCTCACTGTCAGACACACAGGGGAGGGCGGAGCAAAGGGTGTCAGAGGTCCGGTCAGATGACGAGGACAAAGAGAATGAGCCTGAAGAGGGGGAGGAGGAGGAGGAGGAGGAGGAGGATGATGGAGGAGGTTGGATCACTCCCAGTAACATCAAACAGGTGAAGATGGACTCCGCTGATTGCACGGCTGCAGCTGATGTCCAAGTCGGGTGTTTGACCACCGACTTCGCCATGCAGGTAATTGACAGCACTGAACAGACCAAAATATACTAACAGATGTTCTTGACTTCCTGCTCTTTAAACTCAGTCAGCTTTGACCAGAATGACTGTGGCGTTAAACCCCCGTGTTTTCCCCAGAATGTTCTCATTCAGATCGGGCTCCACGTTCTCTCTGTGAATGGGATGGTGATCAAACAGGCGAGGAACTACGTCCTGAGATGTCACGCCTGCTTCAAGTGAGTAAAAACGACTCCGATTTAAGAAAGCTGCTTCAGATGGAGGCTGAAACGGAGCCTGCTTGATTTTTTACACGCACACAAATGCAGTGGGGGGAAAAAAGGCACAGATGTTAAAGCGGATCAGGATATGATGGAGTGTAAAGTGCAGGCTTGAAATAAACGTGAGATGAAAGGACAGATGTTTCTCTGCTAGACAGATGTTGTACAGAGTTAATGCAAAAGGCCTCCTGTGTCTGTGCTTGAATCAGAAAGTGCTCCGATGCTTGTCCTGTAAGAGGTGAAGATTATATGGTTTTTATTATCATTTGAAGCCAGAACTTGAAATTGAAGTTTGATCTGTCACTCAACCTGAAAGTTGAGTAAACCTGTGGGTTTTTAAAGGTCACAAGAGGAACAAAATAAAACGTTTTCTTCTGTATAGCGGGATGGCGACATGCTTGTCTCTCTCAGTATCCTGAACGTTGAACCTGTTGCATGTTTAAATTGCAGAACGACGAGCGACATGAGCAAAGTTTTCTGCTCTCACTGCGGGAACAGAACCCTGAAGAAGCTGGCGGTGACGGTCAGTGAGGACGGCAGCATGCAGATGCATTTCTCCAGAAACCCCAAAGTGCTGAACCCCAGAGGGCTCAGGGTGAGCATTTTATCCTCCACTCATTTCTTCTGAACAGTGATGAAAAATGAATCTACTACAGTCAAGACATGACAACTCATTTAAAGCTTCAGCCCTGAGTGGGTATTGCTGCCTGGTTCCTGTTTTCTGACTGTTTTTAGACTTCTGATTGGCTAACATGGCCTCAGAGTTGAGGTAATATCACCAAATGTTGGTTTGGCTTCCCCTTGCAGCACTTTAGTTTTGTTTTTGAATTTTCTTGAGGACACAGGTTTTCTTATTTACTTCTGGGCCAATAGCATTATAAGGATCATAAGTATTAATCTTAATTAACATCCATACGTTCTGAATATGTCGTTAAACTGTATCCAGTGGCTCTGTTTTGGAAATGTTGGCAGTCTGGGGAATGTTGCCCCCAGGTCGCTCTGGCCTGGAGCAGCAGTGCCTGTGAGGGCGCCGTCTGTGGGTTAAATAATTCACCTGTCAGCTGGTTTGTTTGAGGGCAGCCCCACCAGCTGACTGATCAATGGAGGGCCCTCCGCCCTGCACGATGAACCTCTAGAGTTATGAGACCGGACTGATTCTTCAAGTAAACGACCTGCTAACAGCCCTGAACGATGAAAATTAAACCTTACCATTCGTCGAGGATTGTCACGTGGAATGTTCGAACTCTTCTCCACGCTGGATCTGCTGCGTCTCTCCTGCAAACCTCTCTGACATACCTGGTGAATCTACTGCTGGTGGAGCGACAGATTCACCCAACTCAGGAAGACACACGTCAGGCAGAAACCAGTCAGTGTCCCATTGCTTACAGCACGATTCCCACGAGACCCTCAGAGCCTGACTGGATGGGTTAAGCTCTCTGGTCCTCCGAAAATCAACCAGATTCTGCAGGATGTGAGCGATCACAAGGCGCTCCATAGTCGATGGATGGCCACTGCCGCTGATGACTTAAAGAACCAGGTCGGTCCTCGCCCAGGATCATGTGGTGTCTTGCGTTGGCTCTGCGCTTGCACTGAAGGAGGTCGGGTGATGCACATGATGCATCCAAATAACTTCAAAACTCGTCAGCTTCAGATCAAAAACGACTTTAATTTTAAAGCAGAACTCTTCGATAGATCAAACTATTGCTTAATCAACCACATTCCATTTATACTACAAACAAATGAGAAATAGAATAGGTTAATGCGTTAAATTTCCAATTATTAACAGAGAAAAGATATGTAGGATTAATCAGTGCATAACATCAAGTAATGAAAATAATTTTCAGTACATTAAATGTCGAGAATGCATTTCACTGTGTTCCTCAGGGTGTCCTGTCTGAGGTGCTTCAGGAGTCAGGGCTGTCCAGTCCCTGTACAGCCAGAGTCTGTGCTTGGCTGATGTCGGTTCATGTTGCTCTTTGTTACAGATTCTGTTTATAATTTTTATAGACAGAATTTCTCCTCTTTAGTGTACCCTGGATCTCATCTCTGCTTTATGCAGATGATGTGCTTCTTTTGGCTTCATCAGGCGGTGACCTCCAGCTCGCACTGGGGATGTTTGCAGCCGGAAGGAGGACCAGCACCTCCAGGTCTGAGGGTGGCGTGCCTGCTTGAGTCAGGGAGGGGTTTCTGCCCCAAGTGGGGGAGTATCTGGGGGTCTGGGGTAGTGACCAAACAAACAAGAATGTGAATACATGCAGCAGAAATGAGCTTCCCCTAATGGGTGTCTAAGCTGGAGCTCTGTACTTCGGGAGGGGGTCAGAGTAGAGCCGCTACTCTTCCACTCTAAAAGGAGCCACCTCAGGTGGTTCATCATCTGACCGGGATGCCTCCTGGATGCCTCCTAGGTGAGGCGTTTTGAGTTGGTCCTACTGGGAGGAGCCCCCGGGGGCAAGACTGAGGATACACTGGAGAGGTGATGTCTCTCGCCTTTCAGTATTTTGATGTGTTGGAACAATTTTGTTTTGAAACTGGTCGATTTGAAAAGTTTTTGGATGCTTCTCGCGATTAATATTGTCACATTGTTGACTGTGCTAATGTCATTGGCTGTTCCAGGTGTTGGTTCAGTCAGATTAATCTCATTGGTCCGCTGAGTGGTTGTCGGGGTGATTGAGGCGTTTCCTGTGTGTGTGCATGTTACTGTATATGGGAATGTTGGCTGAATACCTGATGGTTAGATGGACGGAAACGATGCAAAGTGAGAGAAAAATGTAAACATGGTCTTTATTTTAGTAAATCAGTCTTATCAGATTTTATCCATAATGGATATTTAGTATTATTTATTTTTCTGTGTTGTTTCTAAAAGTCTTAAAGTGAACTTGTAGAGCTGAATCTGCTGCTGAGCGTTTAAACCTTTCCTGCCTTGTGTTTCAGTACTCGCTGCCTCTGCCTCAGGGCGGGAAACACACCAACAACCCCCATCTGGTGGAGGACCAGCGCTTCCCCCAGCAGAGGCTCTCCCGAAAGGCTCGCCAGAAGACCGACGTCTTCAACCCGGATTATGTGGCCGGAACGTCGCCGTTCTGCGAGAACGACATCTACAGCCGCGCCGCCAACCTGCAGATCAGAGACGGCCAGTGTGGCAGCGGCAGGAGGCGCGCCAACCCCAACGCCGCCCGCAAGAAATTCGTCAAGAAGAAGTGAAGACATTTTAAATTAAAGGACCCCACCGACATTTGCTAAATTATCCACCAGCTGATTCTTGTCACATCTGCAGATAATTAGGGACAGTCTTCAAATTAACTGCTGGATATTCATGGACACTCAGACACAAGAATAAGCCAATGATTATTACAGTTTGTACATTATTACTGATGGGAAGGTCAGTTTAATTATGATAAACTATATTAAAAGTGTTACATTTCATATCAGCGTCTGTTTCCATTTATTGCCTCCACTACAGAGGCAGAGAGCAGTTTTTATTCCATTTTATGGGGTCGGAAATCAAAGAAACTTGATCTCAAGTGGATCAGACCAGTGCTACATACTAATAATTATATACACGTCTTTCCAAAATGTCCCCCTTTTAGTATAAAGAGTTTACACATTATTTTCCAAAGGAAAAACACATTTTCATGCAATTCACAAACCTTTCTATTTCAAAGAATGATCTCCATTTTTGCATACAGGCCTGTTATCAGCAACTGTCAATCCTCTGCATCAATCTCCTGGTATGGCTGCTAATCCAAGTTAATCATTTTATAAGGCTAATTGATTGTTAGAAAACCCTTTTGCAATTTTGTTGCACAGCTGAAAACAGTTTTACTAATAAGGGAGAAAAAGAGAGCATTGTATTCTTTAGGTTAGTTTAGCATCTGAATCATCAGCAGTTTGTTTACAGGCTCAAAATGGCCAGAAAGAACTTTTTTTATAGACCCCTAAGTCTACTGTTGGGCTTAGAAAGGAAGGAAGGATATTCAGTGCTAGAAATTGCAAGGAAACTTAAAATCTCTTACCATGCTGTTAACTACTCCCTTCAGACAGCAGCACAAACTGGCTCTAACAAGGACAGAAAAAGAGAGGGAGGCCCCGAGTGCGTAGTTTAAGAAAAAGACGCCTCACGGGTCATCAGCTGGCAGCTGCACTAAATAGTATCCATCACACGCCAGTGTCGGCATCAACAGTGAAGAGGCGACTTCAGGATGCTGGACTTCATTGCAAAATTGCCACGAAAAAGCAACAGACCGGCCAAGACTGAGATGGGCAAAAGAGCACAGACACAGTCACACTGGAAGAAGGTGTTGTGGACAGATGAGTCCAAGTTTGAGGTCTTTGGATCAAACAGAAGAACATTTGTGAGACGCAGAACAAATGAAAAGATGCAAGAACAAATCTCAATACCATCAGTCAGGCATGGTGGAGGCAGCGTGATGGTCTGGGGTGCTTTGGAGGTGGTAAAATAGGGGATTTGTACAGCGTGGAAGGGATCACAAGAGTTTGCAAAGCCATGTCATTCCCCATGGACAGCACTTTATTGGGGCCAATTTCATCCTACAATAGGATAATGATCCAAAACACACCTCCAAAATGTGTCAGCAGTATTTAAAGAACAAGCAGTCAGCCAGAATTATGACTATAATGGAGTGGCCAGCACAGTCTGTGGAACTGAACCCTACTGAGCTGTTGTTGGAGCTGCATGACTGTATCGTGTGGAGGCAGAGTTTGAAGGACACATTCATCATTTCCGTTAAAATCATTAATTTCATGTGTGTTTACATGGAAAACGAGAATTCCAAGTGATCCCAAACTTTTGAGAGGTAGTGTATGTACATTCATCCTTCCCCTTAGCAGGGGAAAAAAGGGAGAAACTGAAAGTAACCCAGGTGGTGCTGAACTTTAACCTCTTCAAACTTGTTTCTCTTAGAGGAAGCTGTGTCAGAAACCTCTACTCCGTCTCTGCTGATAACGTTTCAAGAGGAATCAATACGACGTCCTGTACAGTTGTCTTGTGCCATCACCGTCTGCCAGCAAGACGAGGCAAATGACACCAGGACAGTGTTAAAGAAACTTGGTGCGGAGGACGAACATATGAAATATCGGTGCGGATCTTGACCACTGGACTTGTTTCAGAATACACAAAAACATCCCAAATGATAAACTAGATCCTTAGAGGTCCAGATTCTGGGGTTTTACCTTTAGATGTCCCTGCTTTCACTGATGGATGGTTTGGAAATGAGACGTGACTGTGCAGAAACAGCAGTGTGGCCCTTTAAATATGAGACTGAGTCATCGATATAATGCATTCTTTATTAATATCCAATAACTCACGAAGTTTGAAACTGAATTTGTTTGTTTGTTTGATTATTGAACTGTTGGTTGTTGTAAGTGTGCAGACACACGGGATTTTCAGTCTGTAATCCTTTAAAGAAATCACACAAAAGCCCGCTGGACTACTTCATCCCCGATTAACAGGTAAACTCCGGCTAATTATTTAATTCCAATCACTGAGTGAAACTTTAAATAAGAGAGGAAATTAAGATTTTTTTTTCCACAGATACAAAAATATTTAATCATTTATACCCATAAAGTTTTGACAGATGTTCACCACTAGATCCGAGTCCAGCATGAACGAACAGAGAACCAGTTCACAGTGACGCCTCAGTGTCTTCTCCTTCACTCCAGAGAGAACTCTTCGCCCTGTTTCATCTCCGTCAGTTCGCCTCCGGGTTCGGAGTCTCTCGGACTGGACTGAGTCGACGTCGGGTCTGGATCTGGTTCTCTGGGCTCCGCGTCAAACGTCAGACTGCTCAGTTCGGCCGCAATGTCGACTTCCGGCAGCGGTGGCGCCAACGTCTCCTTCTGAGGGAGAATGAAGTCCAGAGGCTCGAGCACCGCAGTAAGGTCGATGGAGCCCAGACTGCCGTACCTGTGCAGCTGAGTCGGGGGAACACCTGTAAAGACAGAACAACCTCAGACCCGTGCAGCGCATTGAGGGTCCGTTTCATAGACCCAGACTCTGTTTAGGTGCTGCTTTAAGGAACTTTAGGGAATCATTTAAATGATTATTAAATGATTCACTGATCAATTTCCTGTTTTCTGTAAAATTACTAAACTTTAAGGAAGAGCTGGTGAAAAAGAAGAAAACAGCTAGAACAGCTTCCACTCCTCTGGGAAGGCTTTCGACAAAATGTTGGTACGCCTGTGGGAATTTTTGCCCATTCTTCCAGAAGAGCATTTGTGAGGTCAGACACTGACGTTGGATGAGACGGCCCAGCCAACAATCGCCATTCTGGTTAACCCCAAAGGTGTCGGATGGGGTTGAGGTCGAGGCTCTGCGTGGGCCAGTCAGGTTCTTTCACACCAAAGTCATCCAACCACGCCTGCATGGCGCTTGCTTTGTGCACTAGGGCACAGTCATGCTGAAACAGAAAAGGGCCTTCCCCAAACTGTTCCCACTGAATTGGAAGCACAGAATTGTCCAAAATGCATTTGCAGGATGAACCATTGAGATTTCCTTTCACTGGAACTAAGGGGCCCAGGCCAAAGAAAAACAAACCCATAGTACTTATTATTCCACCTCCACCTCTTGGCATTCGCAAAACCCAGACTCATCCAGATATAAAAGCAACCATGGAAATCCATGGGGGGGGGTGGGGTGAATGTTTTTATAACCCACCTGTTGAAACTGTATTAAAATCTTAAAGTATGCTTTATTAGGGGTGGCATCTTTGACAGGTGACTCTAGCTGCTAGCTGTGTGCTTGGCTTCACCTCAGCTAACTGGACCTCTGGACCGTGTTTGTGCTGTTGGTGCCTTTTGAAGCATTTTAATGTAATGAGTTGATGAATGTTATTCAGCACTAATGAGCAGGTCTCCGTTTCTGTGTGATGCACCCATACAGTCTATTGAGGCAACTTGATAATTTGACACTCCACCCTGCTGTACCAATATGATCACTTCCGGCTATAAAAAAACAGTGTGGTGGCCAAAATCCTAACGTAGAGGCTTCAGAACGGTTTTTCAGAAACGTTTTGGTGGCTACGTCCAACTTTCATATACAGTCTATGCTGTAAATGGCTTCCCCTCCCTGAGTCTGGTTCTGCCGGAGGTCTCTTCCTGTTAAAAGGGAGTTCTTCCTTCCCACAGTCGCCAAGTGTTTGCTGATTGTTGGGGTTTTCTCTTTATTACTGTAGGGTCTTTACCTTACACTGTAAAGTGCCTTGAGGTAACTTTTGTTGTGAATTGACGCTATATAAATAAAACTGTAAATACAAATATAGACAGTGGAATTTACTTTGAGACTAAACTATTGGAAGAAAGTATTTAGATCCATACACGTCTAATCAAAAGCTTTTTTGGTCTTCATCAGCTCCCCCACATCCCTGTAAGGATCTATTTCAAACTGATAAAAATGAACAAAGCTGAATCCAGATGTTGCTGTGAGTCCTCACCCAGAACGAGAGCGAGCTGAGCTGGAGGAAACAGGACCTGCAGGCAGCGGTTGAGGAACGGCAACAGGTCTTCGGCGTACACACAGCAGAACTGAACAAACAGCTCCTTCTCCCGGCTGCTGAAAGCCGACTCCTCGGCCCGGTGAAACACCAGGATCTGACGGGTCACCTGAGAAGAGAAAATTTTAAAAAAAAAACGGCGCCAACAAAACCTGGTAATCCAGAATCAGTCTGGTTTAAATGTGGATTAAAGCACAGATCCAGATGCTTACCATCTTCATGGCTCCCTCGAGACATTTGGTGACGTCCTGTGCCAATCCGATGGGGCAGCAGAGCCGGAGGTCGTTGAAGGCGGTCAGGATGTTGTTGAGAAAGCAGGCGAGCGGCTGGAAGTCCAGCAGGGACATGGGGGGCTGCAGAGTGCCAGGCTGGGGGGTGGGTGCCACGGGGGGGATGGTTCCCCCCAGTACCGAAGGCAGGGCGATGAGCGTGTACAGGTTCATGTCCTCCTGGAACTTCTCCACCGCCTCCTGCACGGCCCCACGGAACGTGTCCGCAGCCACGCGCTGGAACATGGGCGCCAGCTGCCCGCGGAAGTCTGCCCCCACCCTGCTGAAGGACAAACCAAAGTACATGCACTGACCCAGCAGAGAGTCCAGGCGGCCCCCAACGCCCCGCTGCAGGTCCCTCTCTAAAGTCTCCAGGAACTCCGCCACCTTCTGCACCACCCAGCCGTGGAAGATGGCAACCTCATTCACCGCCACCAGCCCGCCGGTGGCGGGAACCAGCGGGTCCTCGTCAGAGAAGATAGCTCTGTACTGGGTGATGATGTCGAACAGGTGCACTCTGCAGGCCTCGATGGTCTTGGTAATGTGAAAGTAGGCGTCGTCCTCAGGGATGGCGGCGAGTATGGAGTGCAGCCAGGTGCCGCGGGCCTGCAGGAACTTCACCCGCAACTCCGCCTCCGTGAACACATCCATGCGCCGCAGGTAACCGATGACACGGAGGCACACGGGAAGCTGCGAGTTGCTGCGCAGCTGCTGCAGCAGCTGGTTGAGCATCAGCTGAGTGGACTGACGCACTTCACGCACGATACCCTGAAGACAGAAGAGGTCAGAGGTTAGAGGAGCTGAAACATTAGGAAAAACAATCAGAAGATGATCTCAAAACGGCATGATTTTCTGTTTTATACCTCAGGAAAGTAAATCTCTGGGTTTTTCAGTTTGTATTTATGCTACGACCACTTAGTGTTGAACATGGACTCTTCAGTTCTATTTATGTAGCTCCAGGTCATAAGAACAGTTGTAAAAAAGATGCTGTACACTGTAAGATAAAAGATCCCCTGTGAGCAGGCACCTGGTGAAAGTGGGGAGAAAGAACTCCCTTTTAACAGGAAGAGAGCTCCAACAGACCCAGGATCAGGGAGGGGCAGCCATCTGCCTCAATGAGTTCGAGGGTGATGAGAAAGACAAGAAAAAAAGTTTGTAAATTTGAGCTAACAAGTAAATAATTTATCCTCCATTTAAAAATTTTCAGTAACAAAAATGGCTCCTTTTACACGTGTTTAAACACTTTTGTGTAGTAACTGTGTGATTACTTGCGTAGCTGTGAAAGCAGATCTCTTCAGCTCATCTCCAGCTCCAGATTTTTTAGTCTGGGACTCCTTTACAGTAGCTTTAATTGATTCACAGTTCAAAACAATCTTTCTTTATCTTTGTACTGCAACGTCATAGGTTATCTTCTGCTTAAAACAAGCAAACAAGGAAAATGTTGGAAACGGAGTAATCAAAGCAGTGTGAAGCCTGAGCTTTGGTTCATCTGGACTCTTCTTGTTCTTCTTCCGTCGGCTGCCCCGGTTAGGGGTCGCCACAGTAGGTCAGCTGCCTCCATCTCACCCTATCCCTCGCATCCTCTTCCCTCACACCAACCCTCTGCATGGCATGTGCTTGATTTATAATGCAAGCTAAAAACAAGAACTTCATAAGAAAAAATGAGGTAATGAGGCATTTTATCCTGAAAAACTAATTTTCAGAATCACTGAAAGCCAGAATCATCACTGAAATGAAAAATCTGATGAATTGCTGAGCCTATAAGGAACAGGGCCCTTTAAAAAGGGTGAAATCATCAATGAAAAAAGGTAAACAGCTACGGTCCCAGTAAGCGCAGATATCAGGTGACCTTTCACTGAACATACGTCCACAGCGAGATGTCGATCGAGACATAAAGGTTCAAAAATAACCCCTGCAGAGAGTGTGCTCGAGTGACTTCTGTTTCCTCTGGCTAAAATCCGCAGCTTAACTGACCTAAAATAACGAATCATCCTCTGCAGCCTCCGAGAGCATGAAGTCACCGAGCTGTTCAAAACCCAAACGCACTCAGTTACGCGATCTCCGTCAGCCCAAACCTGGACCCACCTGGATGACGGGCAGGCTCGAGTGCTTCTTCTCCAGCCTCCTGACGTACGCCGCCAGCTCCAGGGCCTCCTCGTAGTAGCCGTTCCGGACGCAGGTGTCCATGAGCTGCGGGATCTCCAGGATCTCCAGGATCTCCGTGTGGCGGTTCAGGGTGAGGCTGTTCATGCGGCGGCTCGCGCCGATCTCCTCGGCCTCCTTCATGAAGCCCCTGAAGACGAACAAAGGGGCAAAGGTCATCTCGAATCAAACTCATCTTGAATTTGATGGCAGCAACACATCTCAAAAAAGTTGGGGCAACAAAAGACTGGAAAAGTAAGTGGTACCAAAAAGAAACAGCTGGAGGAACATGTGGCAACTAATGAAGTTAATCGGCAACAGGCCAGTAATGTGATTGGGTATAAAAAGAGCACCTTAGAGAGGCGGAGTAAAGATGTACAGAGGTTCAGCAATCTGTCTCAAACTGTGTCTGCAAACTGTGGAGCAATTTCACAACAATGTTCCTCAAGACTTTGAATCTTCCATCATCTACAGTGCATGATGTCATCAAAAGCTTGAGAGAGTCTGGAGACATCTCTGTGACCAAGGGACACGGTGATGTTCAGGCCCTCAGGCAGCACTGCATTACAAACAGGCATGATTCTGTCATGAAATCACTGCATGGACCCAGGAACACTTCCACAGATCATCGTCTGTGGACACA
>VUQH01039413.1:0-12375 GCA_015106775.1 Etroplus canarensis
GTAGTGAGAGTAGAGAGGAGGTGGAAGAGAGCCTAGAGAGGTGGAGGTATGCACTGGAGAGAAGAGGAATGAAAGTCAGTAGAAACAAGACAGAGTACATGTGTGTGAATGAGAGGGAGGCAGGTGGAACGGTGAAGATGCAAGGAGTAGAGGTGGTGAAGGTGGATGAGTTTAAATACCTGGGATCAACCATCCAAAGCAACAGACAGAGCACAAGGGAGGTGAAGAAGAGAGTGCAGGCAGGGTGGAGTGGGTGGAGACGAGTGTCAGGGGTGCTTTGTGACAGAAGGATAGCAGCAAGAGTGAAAGGGAAGGTTTACAAGACGGTAGTGAGACCTGCTATGATGTATGGTTTGGAGACGGTGGCACTGACAAAAAGACAGGAGGTGGAGCTGGAGGTGGCAGAGCTGAAGATGTTGAGATGTTCACTGGAAGTGACCAGGATGGACAGGATTAGATATGAGTCCGTAAGAGGGACAGCTCAGACTGAGATGGTTTGGACATGTGCAGAGGAGGGATAGTGGACATATTGGACAAAGGATGTTGAAGATGGAGCTGCCAGGCAGGAGGAGAAGAGGAAGCCCACAGAGAAGGTTGATGGATGTAGTGAAGGAGGACATGCAGAGGGTTGGTGTGAGGGAAGAGGACGGAGAGGTAGGGTGAGATGGAGGCAGACGAGCCACTGCAGTGACCCCTAATGGTAGCAGCTGAAAGAAGAAGACTAGAGGTGGCAAAAAGTACACATTCAAGTAGAAGTACAGATATTTTTGTTAAAAAAAGACGCATAGAAGCTGAAGTTCTGATTCAACTTCTTCACTCAAGAAAAAGTCAAAATGCACAGGCTCTGAAATGAACTCAAAGCATTAAAATTAAAAAGTACCTCTTTGAGATGCTAAGATGTTGACTTTTTTTTTTTGTTTTTTCACTCAGCAGCTGATGTGTCTCAACATTATTGGATGTGGGCTTATTCTCCCTTGTGGATGAAGTGGAAACTACTGCTACTAATACTACTACTAATAATAATAATACTTGTAATCCAGCTGTTCAGTCATATTTCTTTTGGTCTTGGTCTGGCAGGATGTGTACGCCTCAACCAACAGCACAGATTTGGCATTCCACTGTGCAGTAGTATGCCACATGAGTGGCCATCAGGAGATTTGGAAGCATTCTTGATATGCCAGTTAACTGTTGGGCCAGTGTTCCTGCAAAACAGGCTAATTAAATCTGACAATCATTACATTAATTAATCTGCTCTTGCTTTAATCGGCACTTTCTACAGCTGTGACAACAAAGCCCCTGGATGGCTCTAGATCAGTAAATGTTACCACCTGGGGGGATTCCTCCTCCCAAATACTTTGAGTTGATTCAGCCCAAACAGTTCAGCTTCAGTCATTTTGATCATGGTTAAAGTTTAAAGAGGAAAAACAAGCACACTGATAAGAGATAATAATAAGTCTGGTAAATATTAGAGAAATGGTCACTTCCCTGATATGTCCTCTGCTGCATGCTTTGATGGTAAATAAACAGCCATGAGGATGACAGAGCTACTGAGAAGACAGGTAAGATTCCAGCATACACAATACGCAGGAATTAAAGAGGAATCTTTCAACATAAGACGAATATCTGCCTTGTCAAATGAGATTGGTTTGCACATTACAAAGAGAAACTCATATAAAATACATATTCAATAACAGTTTTTGATTCAAGCGTTGCTCAGTTGGAGTATCTTTTGTCAGGCAGGCAGGTGTTCAGCAGCAGACTACTGAGACAACAGCAGCTCAGCAGAAGTTTCCTGAAGCAAAGGCAAAAACTGGTGAAGAATAATGTGAATGCTAAACCTACAGGAAAGTAAGAACTGAACTGTCGCTTCATTTATCTAATGTCATCCATCACAGAAAAAAGTGGGCTGGTTTTGAGCACAAGACCACGAAACAGAAAACTGGCTCCATTCCCATCCTGGCACTACATCACACATTCAGTTGGTCTGATTAGTTGTAGGTTTGTCCAATTGCATCCAGAGGTCTGTTCGTTTTAATAACACTTTGAAATCCAAACTGAATTTGTGAAATTGTTCAGTCCTACCACACTAGAATTTACATTTACCTAAATATATCTATAATTTAAAAAAATAAGTCCATATATGCACTATAGTAGAATTTTGATTCATTCTTAACAGTTTTCGACACACCTGAAAAAACACAACCTGGTTAAGACCTAATGAAAGTGAGAGGGGCCGTCATTGGTCGTAAGTTTTAAATAATGACACAATTTTGTAACACATACACACACACACACAGCGAGTTTAAATTAAAACAGGTTTGAAGTGTAGACTTTCAGCTTTAATTCACAGGCTTTAACAAAAGTACTGCATTAACTGTTTAGGAATTATAGTCAAGTGTATATGTAGGAACCCATTTTTAGAGGCTCAGAGTAAATAACAACTGACTGACAAGCAGTTTCATGGCCAGGTGAGGCCTGTTCCTTTGTTTTTCTGTGAAAAATTAAGCAGATCAAAGACCTGGAGCTGATTCCAAGTTTTGAACTTAAATGTGTTTGCTTTTCAATGGAACTCACATGCTGATGCAAGTGAAGGAGGTGATCATTAGGCTGAAAAACTGAAATAAGCTATTAGAAAGAGAGCAAAAACTTTAAGAGTGGCCAGAAAAAAAATCTGGAATATTTTGATAAAGAAGGAATGCACTGGCCAGCTCAGGAACACCAAAAGGCCTGGAAGACCACAGATGATATCTAAAGTGGATGATCACAGAATTCTTTCCTTGATCAAGAAAAAACCCTTCACAACATTTCACCAAGTCAAGAACTGTCATGGTCCTGAGTTCTTTGTATTCTAGTTTTGTATGTTTGAATTTTGATCATGGTTTCAGAGTTTCTCAGTTCTCATGCTGTTTTTTGCAGATTTATGTTTGAGTCTCATTTCCAGTCCCTGCATACACTATGTTTAGTTTGTTATTGGTCCCCTATACGCCTCTTCTGTGTTCTTGTTCATCTGTAAAGTTCTGTCTTGTGTCAGCACCCTCTGCCATTCTTGCTTCTCACTTCCTGTTTCACTTTGGTTGATGTTTATGTCTGTGCATTGCGGTTAGTGTTGCTTCTCACCCCTGACTGTTGTCACCGGTGTTCCTTTCCCATGTGTTGCCACTTTTCTTGCAAGTCTGTGTCTATGAGAATGATGGGAAGAAAAAAGAATGGAGAAAGAAAGGAACGGCTCGTGCGCCGAAGCATACCACATCATCAGTCAAACATGGTGGAGGCAATGTTATGGCATGGGTATCTATGGCTGCCAATGGGACCAGGTCACAAGTGTTTATTATTGATGTGACTGCTGATTGAAGCAGCAGGATGAAGTGTGAAGTGTACAGGGCTATAGTCTCTGCTCAGATGCTGCAAAACTGATAAGGCGGAGCTTCACAGTCTAAATGGATAATGACTCAAAGCAAACTGCAGAAGCCTCCCAAGAGTTTCTCAAAGTAAAGAAATCGGATATTCTTCCGTGGCCAAGGCAGTCACCTGATCTCAACCCAACAGAGCAGCTTTCAGTTACTGAAGACAAAACTGAAGGCAGCTGCAGCAAACAACAACAGTCAGTATAGATCAACTTTTTGGATCACCAAGTTTTTGCCTTTCCAATTTAATGAGAATATGAATGTACAGATCTCATTTCAAGCTTTACAGGCTATACCGGAAAGGGAGCATCAAATCTATGTTAACACTATTAACATGTATTGAAGAATGATCTAATCTACTATTATCTGTAAATACTGGACATTATTGGATAAAATTCTGCTTAAGGAAGCAACACATTACAAAAAGTAACATTTCTTCTTTATTGCTTTTTAAAACTTCTTATTTTTTGTTTCATGCTGTTTTTATACATGTAAAAGGATTAAGTGCACTAATAGGCCAATAAGGTACATTAACTAACTTAACAGCTGTAGCGTTTGAATTAAAAGAAGTCCATGGTGCTTTTACCGAGCAGGGAGTTGTATTCAGCCAGTGAATTAAAAGGCTAGTCACACCTGTGGAAACCTTGCAAATATAAATTATATACTGAAAGCACACTGACACTGTGCACGGGACAAACAGCAGTTTGCCAGTGACCCTTATTTGGTTGTGAGAACTTTGGCAACCATATCGACCATACATGACGCCCTAACACACTGTAGTATGTTGTGAATTAGTTTCTGCCTTTAGGTTTCATAAAACACGTAAAATCAGGTATTTTCAACATGCCAGTCTTTGTGAAGTGTTGTTTGGTGTCCCATTATAATGGAAAAGCATATGACATTACATTTATTGGGAAACCCAAACAGCACAGAATTCTCTTGACGAGTAGTCTATATAAACTCCAAGTCACAAAAACCCAAGATTTTATGATCCTTTGATCATCTAAGATCTGTTTCACCAGAGCATACAATTTAAGCTGCTAAACGGCTTTACAAAGTGTAGTAATTATAGTGAAGTCATTTATTACTCATTATTTATTAAAGAAAATGTATTGATATTCCTGCTGATGTTGGCATTACAACTGTGGAATTAAAATGTACAGAAAGTTAAAGGTTTTTAAAATTTAGATAAGATGAAAAATGAAAACCAGCCACAGGGGCCCACAAGCCAGTGTACTCCTAGTGCCAGTCCCAAGCCCGGGTAAATGTGAGGGTTGCGTGAGGAAGGGCATCCGGCGTAAAAAATTTGCCAAATCAAAAATTCAGATTCATAACTAGATGATCCGCTGTGGCGACCCCTAACGGGAGCAGCCGAAAGGAGAAGAAGAAGATAAGATGAAAAATTTACTGTTTAATTACAAAACATGCATGTGATGGTTTTGTGCATTTACAGCTCTACTGTGATCTGTAAATTTCAATGTGCAAGTAAAATGCAACATTATCAGAATGTAGGCTACGTTGCACTTATTCACACTTTAAGAAAAGATTCTTTACTATACTGTAGGTTTACTGGTCTGGGCTACTTGAGAACGAGCTGAGCTGTATGTTGAGCATGAACTAAAATGAGTTCAGCAACCCTGGCACTAATCAGACGCTGTGACTATTTAAACAAGATAGGTGCAACCTCATCCCTCAACACAGGGACTTCCATTACTTTGTACGTATGAAGCTTTGTGATGTCACTTGACAAGATTTAATGACGGTGGCAAATGAGCGTACACTTTTCAAACTCTCCAGGGAAACTTTAATTACTACAGTAACATTCTTACATTTAAAGTCTCTTAAGAAATTGTTACAACCACCTGCCTAAACAAGAAGGAAACTGAAATAACAAATCACTTTTCATGAATACTTACAAGCACTAAGAAAATGACCCCAAAATGACAAAAAATCATTGTGGTGCACAGTCCCCATCATAGTCTATCTCCACCGCTGGCATTCATCATAAGGTGATGGCAGCGTTAGATGTTGTTTTTCAGCCCTGTGAAGCCCATGAAGATTAGTTTAATGCCTGTTTACCAATGCAAACCGTGTCTGGATTCAAAAGCCCAGATCTGAGAGCAAATCCATCATCACATGAAAGGTTGCTCCACCTCTGCTGGAGATAACAGATACCAGCACATGGCTCCTTCTCACTCACACTCACACGTTCTTTTTAGCATTCTCTTCTGTATCCTACCTACTGACATTGCTATTGATTACAGTGGGGCACCTTAACGACCCTGCACAACGAGCAACCACCATACATTTACAATTTCTTCTTCCCTAACCCCAGGGTAGACTATTTTGCCCTGTGGGAGAGTGTCAGCGCTTTTTGAGCTGGAAAATAACATTTTTCAAGGCTTGACAGATTAGATATGCAACTCTGTTTCTGCCGATGTAGAACTGTTTATTGATGATAGGAACAACAGGAGACAGAGCGAAATGTGAAGCGAGCCTGTGCTCAAACTGATGATAGATGATGAAGACTACTTCTTATTTCTTTCTTTTCTTGATGATATTGAATAACTGTGATGCTTACTTTTAATCAGCAAAAGTGCCTTTGACCTAGAGGTCTCTATTTGTCTAAGCTAAGATAAGATAAGCTTTATTTGTCAAATACACAAATATACATAGTACACTATGCAGTGAGAAAAATGTACAGTATGTTAAGATAATGTACAGTAAGTGTGCAAATGTGTAGTACCAGTTTAAAGTTTGGAGTCGAGCAAATGGATGGCCTGGGGGAAAAAAACCTCTCCATCCTCTCGGTGGTGCTTTTCAGACAGCGGTAGCACCGGCCTGATGACAGCAGCAAAAAAAAGAGAGTTTGCCAGATGGGTGGGCTGCTTGAGGATTTTCACAGTCCTGAACTGTGGGCAGCTGTGGCTCAGGAAGTTGAAGGGGTTGCCTTCCAACAGGAAGGTTGGAGGTTCGATCCCTGGCTTCTACAGCCTACATGCCAAAGTGTCCTTGTTCCTGATGCATGTTAAACTGCATTTAAAGACATAGGAAAAATGCATTGGGTGAATAAGACTTGAAAAGTGCCTTAAGTGCTCAGGTAGAGCAGAAAAGAGCTATAGAAGTACCAATCCCTTTACCACTATTTTAGGTAAATGTTCTGCAGGTTAGGGAGGGTGGATTTAATGCTCACCTCAGCTGAACGGACCACCATTCTAAGGGCCAAGAATTCCTGCTTAGTGGCAAAACGTCTGCACAGGATATTCTCGATGACACAAGTGGAAAAGTACCTGAGCACTGTAGTATGGAGCTTGAAGTCACTCATGCATCTCAGATGGTACAAACCCTGCCTGGCTGTCTTCACAATGTGAGTGGAGTGACCAAGACAAGTCCTGAGTGATTGTAACTCCCAGATATTTAAAACTGGATCAGGATCTGGATCTGGAGTGAGTGGAAAACCCTCTTTTGTCCGATCAAATCCACAATCATTTCTTTAGTTTTGCTGATGTTCAGCAGGAGATCATTCTCCTGCTGAACATCAGCAAAACCTCCTTCCTGTAGGCCTGCTCGTCGTGATGAGAGATTAACCCTACAATGGCTGTGTCATCAGCAAACTCCATAATGATGTTACTGTTTGATGTGGATACACAATCATGTGTGTACAATGAGTACAGCAGACGGTTCAACATGCAGCCCTGAGGAGATCCTGTGCTGAGGATGATGTGTGGTCACACAGAGTACCCGATGTCTGCCAGTCAGGAAGCTACACACCCACCTGCACGTGACGATTCGTGACAAGCCTGGAGGGCACTATGGTGTTGAATGCTGGACTGTAGTCCACAAACAGCACTCTCACATCGCTCCTCCTCCTGGTGACCATGTGGCAAAGAGTTCTGTGGAGCACAAGGGCTCTGGCGTCATCTGTAGACCTGCCTGGCCGGTTTGCAAACTGTAGTGGGTCTGCGGTGGCAGGTAGAAAGGAGGTGATGGAAGTTCCAATTAATCTTTCAAAACATTTCATCAGAATGGATGTGAGAACTATGGGGTGAAAGTGCGACTTGTGGGCCGGACTTTTGTAGGGATAGGCACTATGACAGACTTTTTTAAAACAGATGGAATTATACAAAGAAAGAGGTTAAATATTACTGTCAACACAGGTGCCAGTTGTTCAGCACAGGCTTTAGAAACATGCACACTGACGCTGTCGGGTCCTGCTGCCTTCCTTGTGTTAAATGTCTCGAACATCCTCCTCACTTCATGCTCTGTTACAGTGAGCGTCTCCGCCTCTCGGACTGGGAATGCACTGGCTTGTCTGCTGTCTGACTAAAAACGCCCAAAAACTTATTGAGGTCATCCGCCACAGAGACAGCAGCAGTCACAATGGGTGTGGGTGGTGTTTAATAGTCTCTGATGGTGCCTAGTCACAGTCCCTTGCTGTTACAACGTTCCATTTGTAACAACAGCTTCTCGTCATAGCGCTGTTTAGCCTCCTTGACTGCTCTGAGGACACTGTAGGAAGAAGCCTTGTATTCATCCATGTTTCCAGTTACCAGCCGCTGGTTGTAGGCAGCGGTGCGGGACCTTAGAGCATTGCAGATGGTTTACGGTTGGGAAATGACTTTCTGGTGGATTTGGGTATAACATCCTTGACTACTTTCCCAATAAATCCCACAACACACTGATATCACCGCCCAAGCTTTTCCAGAACATGTCCCATTTGGCTGACATATCCTGCAGAGTGGCCTCTGATTGGCTGGCCCACAGCATCACTTCTCTGACTGCAGGTGGTTCCTGCTTGAACAGTTGTTTATCATTTTTAATGAGGAGGATGGCGGCATGGTCCGGTTTTCCAAACTGAGGCAGCGGTGTTGCTTTGTAACAGTCACTGAGAGGAGAGTAGAAGTGATCTAGACTCCTCTCTCCTCTGGTGGGGCAGTTGATGTGTTGTTTAAACTCCGGTATCACCTTTTACAAATTTCCACTATTAAAGCATCCACATCTGTTTGAGGTGGAATGGATTACTGTACTCCAATGTTTAGTAGTGTTGGTTTGTCGTACACGAAATGGCAAAGTGTAGATAAACTTAAACCTCTGAAATCGACGGATGCGCTGGCACATCCAAATCACATGACCGAATTTAAGATGATGTAGCTGGAAGACTCAGCCTTGCTGAGTCTCCGTTTCAACTTTTATTGAAAGTGCAGACTTTATATACCAGTTTTAAACTGTGCTGACAGGCCAAGAAAAACCTGATAAACACGATAAAAAATTAAGCACCATGTTTTTTCAGTGATTTTATGTGTTCAGTGTGCATTTGGTGTGCGTTTGGTGCATGTTTGGTGCGTGTTTGGGGCAAGAAGAAATGGTAGAAAGAAAGTCCTCGTAAACTAAATGTGTTTGCAAGAAAAAAAATCACAACCATTATCCTGTTGGTGGAAACATGCACCACATTATCAAATCAAAAAATTCGATGACATTTGCTTGCTAGGGAAGAGAGGAACGTTTTGGGAGTGACAGCAGCAAAAGAGAAAGATAGCGAGATAGTGACACACCCTGGCAGTGTCAGGGCTTTGATGTGTCCCTGTGTGTTGTGGTGGACAGAAACTGGTTTTTGAAGTGGCACAAATAATTTGTTTGGCATCTTATAGTGTCACCTGATTGTTTTGTAAATAGTTGCACACAAGACACCTGAGACATTGCTTGCATTTTATGCAGAAAGTTTTTATAGCTTTGTTGTTTGCTAAATTTTAAAAATATTTAAGATTACAATACTGACCAAAGTACAGTAATCCAGATTATGCTTTTTTCCATTTTCTTTTACTTGTCTAACTCAGAGTCGTGGGGGTTGCTGGAGCCTATCCCAGCCATCATAGGGAGAAAGGGCGGGGTAAACTCTGGACAGGTTGCCAGTCTGTCGCAGAGCCAACACAGAGTCAAACAACCATTCGTGCACACGGTCAATTTAGAATTGCCAAGTAACCTAACCCCCATTGCATATCTTTGGAATGTGAGAGGAAGCCGGAGCACCCACACAAACACGGGGAGAACATGCAAACTCCACACAGAAGGGTCAAAGGCAGCCGGCTGTTGGATTTGAACCCGGCCTCTCTTACTGTGAGGCGACAATGCTAACCGTTGCATGCTGCCTAAAGTAATTATTCATTCATTTAACACACATGATGCAGTTACTGAACTTTTTGCAGGGGATTTACTTGAACATTAAATGCTATTAAAGAAAAAGAGGTAGGGGGACACAAGGTTGTCAGGCCTTACCTAGGGGGTCTCTTTTGACCCTAAAACTCATTTTGCAAGGGTAACCTGGTCCCCACAGGCCTGCCTCTACTGCAGAATGTTTGTGGTTGAAAACATTTCAGTGACTTGGATACCTTGAGAGACCAGTGCATCGGCCACAGAACAAGAAATAGAGAGCCAACAACAAGAAACCACAGGAATATAACAAGACCTGTATACCAAAAAACACAAAATCATAACTGAAATTCAAATAATCACCCATCTCTACCAAATTCTGATACATGACAGTCACTGGTTGAGAAAGGAAGCTCGCGTAAGGCCATCTTTCTTCAACTGGCTGCCCCTTGTACGCAAAAGATTCAAACAGCAAGTAGGTCACAGTCAGAGCGGTGCACCTGCGATGATTATATTAGGAATATCTCCCTTCTGTGAACTGAACATAAGCATTTTTAGAGGTCTGAAACCTGAGCGTGTTGGTCAAAGGGATTACGTGTACATACACTGAAGTCATTTTTTGAAACTTGGGCCATATGAAAGGTGCATTTAGCTGGGAAATTCTTCCCTCTGGTCCAACATGTCCCTTCCTCTGATGTATTATTGTTATCCTTGGAAAAGGTTAAAAGGTGTCCCCCTTTCTGATTCTTTTTACTGCTTTTTGAAACAGTCTACATAACATTCGAGCTTTTCTTTATCCCAAAAAACATTTATATAGCCACTAGCTATATAAAAGAACAATGAATGAATTCTGTATGGTAGATTTTACAAGAGCCTCACAAAAAAAAATCCTAAAAAATTCCCCGACATTATGTTGATCAACTATATCAAAATTCCTAACAATGGTGAGTTCTGTAGCTTCTGCAGCTGAATTGCAATGACACAAGGGGGCGCTGTCTGAGACATTCTGCTGTTAGAAAGACTTGCTATGAAGAGCACCTTTGAATATATGGTAAGCTTGTGATATGGCTTTGTAACTAATAGAGCAGCCATGTCCCATACCTATACCAGCTGTATACAGCAGTTTGTATTGTTACGTTTGCTTGGATTACCTACAAGAGGAAAACATTCAACAAAGAATATTGCACATATGATATAAAAGCAATTACCAGTTTTGCATTTAGCTAGGGTCAGAGTCATTACTGGTCACATAAGGTGATACCTTGACCCTGCAGAGGTTGCACAGGTAGTCCAACTCCTCCAGGACGGCACATTAATACGTGCCATTGCCAGAAGTTTTGCTGTGTCTCCCAGCAAGAGCGTGGAGAAGTTTCCAGGAGACAGGCAGTTACTCTAGGAGAGCTGGACAGGGCCATAGAAGATCCTTAACCCATCAGCAGGACCAGTATCTGCTCCTTCGTGCAAGGAGGAACAGGATGAGCATTGCTAGACCCCTACAAAATGACCTCCAGCAGGACACTGGTGGGAATGTCTCTGACCAAACAATAAGAAACAGACTTCATTAAGGTGGCCTGAAGGCCTGATGTTTTCTAGGGGGCCTTCTGCTCACTGCCCATAACCATGCAGCTCAAATGGGATTTGCCATAGAATCCCAAGAACTGGCAGGTTCGACATTGGTGCCCTGTGCTTTTCACAGAGAGCAGGTTCACCGTGAACACATGTGACAGGTATGAAAGAGTCTGGAAAAGCCGTGGAAAACATTATATTGCCTGTAACATCCTTTAGCATGACCAATTTGGTGGGGGGTCAGTTATTGGCTAGGGAGGCATAACCATGGAGGGGTGCACAGATCTCTACAGGCCAGGCAACAGCAACCCTGACTGCCATTAGGTGTCGGAATGAAATCCTTGGAACATTGTCCAATCCTGCGCTGGTGCAGTGGGTCTTGGGTTCCTCCTAGTGCACAACAATGCCCGGCCTCATGTGGTGATAGTATGCAAGCAGTTCCTGAAGGATGAAGGAATTGATACCATTGACTGGCGCCCACGCTTGCCTAACCTTGATCCAACAGAATACTTCTGGAACATTACACTTTGGTCTATCTAACACCACCAGGTTGCACCTCAGATGTCAGACTGTCCAGAAGCTCAATGATCCCCTGGTCCAGATCTGGGAGGAGATCCCCCAGGACACCATCCATCGTCTCATCAGAAGCATGCTCTGACATTGTCAGGCATGTGTATGAGCATGTAGGGCCATACAAACTACTGAATACCATTTTTATTACAACTACCATGGACGATGATCTCTCTAGCAGAAAGATGCTTATTCAGAAAGCTTGGAGCTTTCTCCAGTAGATCATTCACACAGGGGTGAGAGAGCATTCCAGCAATGACCAGTGAGATGGAGATCAGCGCTGTAGGTTGATAACTCCAGAGTCGGAAGGAGTGAATGGTTCTCAAAGAGACTGTAGGAGACAGCAATCCATCCAAATGAGAGGGCAGATAGAGGGGGCCTAGACTCACTCATCAGCAGGGGGAAATCCTGCAGATTCAGTAAGTTGTATCTGTTCCTCAGCTCTATTCTGTGGTTTGGAGGAATTTTAGGAAAGCATTTATCCCTCTTCCCACGTAAGTCAACAAGGGACCAAGGCTGGTCACCAAGAGAGGTTGAGCTGACTGGGACTTTGGGTTTAGCCCCAAGCCAGAGCCAGAGATCCTCCAGAGCAATGTCAGAAGCCACTGTTGGGACAGCCACCTTGGTTGGAGCTAGCTCTTCAGCATTAGTGACAGGGAGTTTTGAATGGGCAAGAATAACAATATCC
>VUQH01039414.1:0-14718 GCA_015106775.1 Etroplus canarensis
AGTGGCAAGAAAGTTCTTCCAGACTCCATGCATTCATTTCTGAAGTCAACACAACACCACCGGGAATATGCTTTCCCAGGCCCGCTTGGGTCAGGCTTAAACACCTTCGAACTGGTGTTGGCCTCTTTTGCTCAACCATGAACAGATGGGGTATGGCTTCTATTGTGGCTTGTGAGTGTGGTGCAGAGGAGCAGACTGCAGACCATGTTGTAACATCTTGCCCCATTTATCGCCATCCTGATGGGGCCCTAGGTCTGACAGTTGTGAATGAGTGCTTGGTCAGGTAGCTAACACATAAATGCCCATGTATCTAGTGGTTTTTGCCTCTTTAATATCTAATATGTAACATCTACTCCATACGAAGAAGAAGATTGTTAGGCCACCTTCATAGACATTTTGGTTCTGCAAAGTAAGTCTGGTCTTATATGCCAAGTTTTTGGTCATAAAGATTGTTTATGCTGATGCATGGTGTGATTTGGTCTGTTGATTAGTAGTTGTATAGCAAAACTTAAAAATATTAATAATAATCAGTGCATTGTTCCTTTTTAATAGAAAATTCTGCCCACCAAACCAGCCATGTTATCAAACATTAAAGAGTGTCTCATCTCTCTCCTTGCTTTAATGCCAGCTCTGAAGCTCTGGAACAACAGAACACCTCCTTAGCAGATGAAAGTCTGGCATGTAATCAAACTGCACCTGGGAATGTAAGGGCTGGGCCAATCTAGAAACTAATTAAATGACTAAATGATTTATAGCTTTTCCAACATGCCAGCTCAGTTTACAGTGCCTGAAGAACTCCAGTGACGAGTCCTTACTGAGCTTGTAAGAGGCTGAAATGTTTTTGGTGTCAACAGCTAAATGAACTTCTCATGTGATTTGACTGAAGCAAAATAGTAAACTAACCAGCAAGCCATGTTGGTATTCCTTCATGTATTCATTCATCAGCTGACTTTTCAATTTGTTTTGTTTGATACTTTGTAATCTGGCAAAACACTTTGTACAGTGCAAGTATTCAGAGTTAACTTATACTTAAGTTACATGTGTTTGGTTCTGATTGGATTATTTCAGAAAAACAGTGTGTTGCTTATGGAATGGTTAGCACAATCTAGAATACACACTTTATTTTAAAAGGATCAAACTGTAGATGGATGTTATTAATATTTTGTGCAACTTCCCAATTTAAAAATGTGTCCAGAGAGCAGTTGTACATGTTTTAAACATTTTTTTTGTTTGTTTATTAAAAAGAGGCAGTGGATTTAAATCAATACGATTTAATTTATATAGCACCAATTCGGAACAAATGTCCCAGCAAGGCGCTTTATACTGTAAGGTCAAGACCCTATACAATATTAGAGAAAAAACACCAATGAGTAGCACTTGGTGACGGTGGGAAAGAAGAACCCTCTTTAACAGGAAGAGACCTCCTGGCAGAACCAGGCTCAGAGAGGGGCAGCCATCTGCCTTGACCAGTTGCCATTTAAATGGAAAGAGAATAAAAAAAGAACAGGGTAGAAAGATGAGAACAACACAGTCTGTGGGAGAAAGAAGACCAAATTTAATGACTAACAGCAATTACATATCACTACACAGGAGGTGAAAAGAGGTGGGTGGAGGGGAAATGCTCAGTGCATCATGAGAAGTCCCATCATGCTCTGAACTGCCTGAGGTTATTGCAGCATAACTGTTGGTCTAGGGTTACTAAAAAACTGGGAGCTGGTTCCACAGAGAGGGGCCTGAAAGCTGAAGTTTCTGCCTTCCATTCTACTTTTAAAAACTTTCGGAAAATATGGTACAATGAGGTCTTTAAGATAGGATGGTGACTGATTCTTCAAGACTTTTTCTTGAGGATAAGCCAGTATAGGGTGGCTGTGGCTCAGGAGGTAGAGCGATTCACCTTCCAACACAAGAGTTGGTGGTTCAAACCCTGGTTTCTCCAGTCTACATGTTGATGAGACACCTAATCCCAAATTGCTCCTGATGCATCCATCAGAGTGTGAAAGTGTGCGTGATAGTTAAACGTGCTTAGAGATTGAATAAAGTGTTGTGTGTATGAATGGATAAATAATACTTGTAGTAAAAAGTGCTTTGAGTACTCAGTTAGAGTAGAAAGGTGCTATATAAGTACCAGTCTATTTATCAAAACCATCTGGTCTCTGTCAGTATTCTTGTTGCAGAATTTTGGATCAACTGAAGGCTTTGTTAGCAGACTTTACAGCAGCCAGATAGTAATGGATTAGAGTAGTCAAAACTAGAAGTAAAAAATGCATGAACTGGACAGGATGTTTCTCATTTTACCAATATTGTGTAGATGAAATAAGACAGTCCTAAATATTTGTTTAATATGAGCATTAAAAGACATATCCTGGTCAAAAAATGACTTCAAGATTCCTCAGCGTCACTGGAGTACAAGGTAATGGTGCCCATAGTAAGTAGTAGATATTGTATTTCTGAGATTTTTAGGGTCAAATGCAATAACCTGAGTTTGTATGAAATTAGAATTAGAAAATTACAGGCCATCCAGGACTTTATGTCTCTGAGATATGCCTAAAACTTAACTGATTTATTTGTGTCATATAGCTTCATAGATACATATGGCTGGGTATCATCTGCATAACAATGAAAGTGGATTCAATGCTAATATTGTCAAACAAAAGCGTGTATAACAAAGAGTACTGGTCCCAGCACAGAACCCTGTAGGACTCTGACTAACTTCTCTATGTATCCACATGCTCAACAAGCTCACTTTTGGAAACAAAAAACTGTTACTTTGCAAATAAAGTATATTGCATGCATTTTGACCATAAAGTTCTTCTGTTATTAACTTTCCTATTTGGGCATGCCAAACAGGCAAAAATCTATATAAAGCTGTGCCTAAATTTGTAGAGATAAGGGCATAATGATACAGTATTTCATGAAGGATATCTCCCTTTTAACAGTTTACCTACTTGACAGCCAATGGGTGACATCATGGTGGCTACACCAGCTTTCATATACTATGTACAGTATTTCTGTTTCAATTTTCATCAAAGTTCATATTAATTTACAATTCAGTAGTCTATAGTTATGTGAAGGGATTTGTTCCAGCAGTCCCTATCAAATCTTACAGTAAGTCTCTGACACCTGAAGACTTTAATTACAAATTGTTTCTTTTTCTATTTAAATTTGAATAGAAAAATCTTTCTATTGAAGCTTTACCTATAATGGTCTATTATATTTGCACAAACCCATAAATTGAAGGGTTACTGTTTTCATTTGTATTTGTTACATTCTGTGTCAGTTTGACCTACTACTGTAAGTCTGTTGACTTTTTAAAAAAAATTAGACTTCCCTTTTGACATCGAGGATGGTGTTTACAGGCAGTATTAATAAATGTCACCATAACGGTACAGAAATAACAGGAGAAAAAAATTCAGTTGATCATAAGTCAAGTGCCCCAACCCCACCCCACGGGTGCCAAGACTCTGAATGGCAGAAGGGTCAAGCCTGTAAACTAATTCATGAGAATCATTTGGGAAGAAAAAAAAAATCATGTCCTGTGTTGGTGGCTGCTGGTTTTCGCCACGTGAAACTAAGCTTTGAAGCGTGTGTGATGTTTTATTGGCCCGCACATGCTGCCCAGCAACAGACAAGGTGGCTAACTGAATCACGGTGAGGACCATCTGGGGAGCTGAATGTGTCATGCTGTGCCAAACTGCAGAAAAATAACTCATCATCACGCTGTCCCCAGTGCAAGACAGAAGGCAGAGGAAAGCAGCGGTAGCCGTGCCAACGAGGTTTACAATCCCTCATTATTATGTTGAAAACCTGGGATGAGTGAATCACCACCTGCCCTTTCATTGTCTACATGCTGAGGTTCACTCGGCACAACTGTCTGCCACACTGTCTTTGTTTTTGTGTCAAAGTCGAGTCCAATTTATTTGACTTTGCGGTTGCATCATAAATCTCCCAGAAGTTCAAACTAGCTCCACAGGAGCCAAGAATACCTCTTTCAGACTGACCGTCAGATATGATTTATAATTGTACAGCAGGACGCCTCATACATATTTCTAGTTAATAGTTTCTTCAGCCTATATTCGAATGCATTAAGTAAGAGCAACAATACAAGTGATTTACTCTAACGAACTGCTCAAACAATTGCTGCTACATTAGTCAAAGCCAGTTTTTGTATAAACTGGTAATAACAACAAATGTTATATTAAATATACAACATTTGATTGAAATGTTGTTTTTTGCGCACACATACACAAAGTATTGATTTCATGGAATACAGTAGGATGTATGTTTTAAAGAACCAAAATGTAATCAGTTGAAACCTCTTAATTTTCATCAATTGAAATGGAAACTCATCCCTAAGCCAATTTTTCCTACTTGGACATCGTTTGAATAATTTCACAAGTTATCAGTGGTGATCTCTATTGTTGCAGCTGTACGTCCCAGTGCTGGCACCACAAACCTTTGCAGAGTCTTCACTGTGTCGAAAATTTTGCTTTCTGTTTACAAAACATGCCTAAGTTATACACAGGAAAAACAATATCCAACACCACCAAAGTGCCATAAAGCACTACAAATTTGACACTGCAATGAACTATACCCAGTAATGATCATCATTCTTTAAAGGCAATCTTGGCAAAATTAACATAGCTTACAGCCTTCTAGAATTATTTAGTGCTATTAACAGGTTGTGGAAAGACAACATTTTTGTATTTAGTTTTCGAAATTGGCTTGGAATAGTTTAATATGGCACCACAATACGGCTCAGCCTTTTGTGTAATATCAATTTGCACCACATGATGGTATTGTGAGTCAGTGTAGCATCAAGTGTACCCAGAGTCCATCAGGTGAAGAAGAGGAAATGCTAATGGAGAGTCAGATGTGGAAGCTACAGATGTTCAAATGAAAAGGACAACAAATAGTGCCGGAAGCACCTGGGAAGCACCTGGACGCTTACCACCACAGAAACTGAAAGCCAGAAATCATGCTCTGTTGTGTCGTGGGGGAAATGTTGTACTTGATTAATGCACTGCTGTACACTTGCTATTACATTAACTGTGCAGCATAAACAGAATAAGTGAAGCAGCTGTATACAGAAAGTGCAACCTGAAAGAGGTAGGAGACTGCAAGGTGGTGTCAGGAGAGCATGTAACTTGGCAGCATGAATAGTCTGTGGGATGACTTTGAAAAGCAAGAAGAGATAGCAAAGTGGGAGCCAAGCTAAGAATTAAATGGTGGAGAAGGAAGAATGTTGTGCAGAATTCAGGGAGGAGTTGAGACAGGCTCTGTGTGATAGTGATCAGTTGTCAGATGACTGAGAAAGTACAGCTAAGGTGGTGAGGGAAATGGCCAAGAAAGTATTTGGTGGGTCCTCTGGACAAATGAAAGAAAAACAAGGAGACTTGGTAGTGGAATGAGAAAGTACAGGAAAGTATTCACAGGAACAGGCTGGCAACGAAAAAGTGGGATAGTCAGGGAGATGAAGAAAGAAGGAGAAGAAAGGAGCAGTAAAGAGAGAAGTGGCAAAGGCAAAAGAAAAGGCTTATAGCGAGTTGTAGGAGAGGCTGGACACCAAGGAAGGAGAGAAGGACTTGTATCAGTTGGCTATACAGAGAGACAAGAGGTGGAAAGGATGTGCAGCAGGGTGAGATGGAAACGTACTAATGAGTGAGGAGAGCGTATATAGAAGATGGAGTACTTTGAGGAGCTGATGAATGAGGAAAACGAGATGAGGAAAGTGAATCAGGAAGTGCAGAGTTCTGGTAAAGAAGAAGTGAGGGCAGCTATGAAGCAGATGAACTACAGAGGGATGGAGCTGAAGAGCCATACCATGAAGATGCAGGAAGAAGTTATTGTTTTGGAAAACTGAAATGAAAGAAACCACTATGGAACCTGAACAAAAATGTGAACTACAGAAACTCTAAATCTTACTTCTGTAAAGTAAGTAGCTAGCATGTTGATTATTTGTTAATTAACAGGTTTTAAATTTGCTAACATATTACATTGTGGTCATGTGGTTAAATTCACAGGAATTTTGCTGAAGTGAATTGTTACCAGTTTAAGGAGTATCTAAATAGATCTAAATGCTGCTTCAGTGACTTATCATTTTGAATTATTTCTTTGGCATGACAGTAGTCAAATTGAACATGAGCAGAAAATAACGTCCTATCAGCAGCCGCAGTCATACTGCTGGAAGCCCAGCATAAGTGTGCCTGTGAATGTGTGGTGACTGCGTGTGATTCAGCCAGACATGCCTGGCATACTGACTGTGGTTCTCTCTGCGTCACAGGCTATTTTGTCATCCTACGGTCTGGATCCTCATTCTGTTCATGCTCAGTGACTAAGTCTCGCTGCAGTCCAGATTGACATGACTCACGGCCCAGCAGGCAGCCTCTTCTCTGACCAGTTTGTCTGCTGTGGTGTCATCTCAAAGCGAATAGCAGCACATACAGAGGATTCATGGTCAGAGAGAATCACTGGTTTCATCACTTCCCTGTAGGGCTCTACCCAGTGCTACAGTTTCTGTCCAACTACACCACAGTTTCACAATCGGGTAACATTAAAAATAAAAGTTGCTAAAGCAGTTTTTTTTTTCTCTTTTTAATCAGAATATGAGATCAGTGCATAAAATAATCTTTTAGTTCATTTTTGCACATTTGAAAAAACACATTTGCATGAAAAAGGTATACAGTGCAGGAAAAGACTCCACCTATTTAATGCTAAACCTACTGTACATGCAATGATGAAATATCACAATGTATAGAAACTACAGTCTTAACATTTTAATGTCCATCAGGTCACCAGTGAGCCACTATGGAGTAAGGTTACAGTTTGGTGCATGTTACCCACAGCTAAACAATCAAAAATTGAAGAAGTCTCTTACATGGATTTTGGCCTTACAGTTGTCACATTGCTTCTAATGCTCCTGCTGAGTTTTGGATTGCTCTCTTCTAGTCCCTCTTGGACCATTTGCAAATATGCATTTTCAGCATGTGCTGTATCTCCTAAAGTGCATCAGAATGGTAACCCTGGAATGTAGGGTGGGTGATGAGGGACGTTGGTGTTGGTGCTACCCAAAATTTCTTGCCTTTTGAATGTGCTGTGAGTGCCTGCAAAATGGCACAACTGCAGCAGTTCAGGTTTAGTGTAAATGTTCTCTCTCAGACATCTAATGATGTTTCAGTAGACATGGGGATGATTAACAATGCACAAAATTATAATCACTGTTCTGCATTAATAGTGAAGTCCCTGTCACACCTTGATGATTTAACCAGCATATGCCATCCAAAGCAACGGACAGAGCACGAGAGAGGTAAAGAAGAGAGTTCAGGCAGGGTGGAGTGGGTGGAGACGAGTGTCAGGGGTGCTTTGTGACAGAAGGATAGCAGCAAGAGTGAAAGGGAAGGTTTACAAGACGGTAGTGAGACCTGCTATGATGTATGGTTTGGAGACGGTGGCACTGTGGCCTGGAGCTGGAGGCAGGAGGAGAAGAGGAAGACCACAGAGAAGAGGGTGGGTGTGAGGGAAGAGGATGCAAGGGATAGAATGAGATGGAGGCAGATGATCCGCTGCGGCGACCCCTAACAGGAGCAGCTGAAAGAAGAAGAAGAAGATGCTGACATGTAAGAATTTCTCTAAAACACTGGCATATGCAAAACTATGATGTTTTTTTTTTTTTTAATTTTGGACGTATGCATAAATTATTAGTAGCTTATGTAGACATTTCGGTAACTTATAAACAAAACAAACAAACAAACCACTTTAATAATCCCGAGCTGAGGAAATTCAAATTGCCAGCACCCCTACAGGCTGAATACACATACACACTATTACATGCAGCATGCATTAAGGGAGGTCGGCCTTGCTCAAGGGCACCTGCTCAGGGGTGACATCTTTCTGGCCTCCGATCCACCTCCGCATTTGGGTCCAGGCAGGTCTTGAGGTGTCGGCACTCCGGGTCCCAAATGAGTCCTCCAGCTCACTGAGCCATCGCCGCCCCCTTATAGACAACTTGTGCCAAAGAATGCTTAGCATGTTGCCAGTGTTCAGAAAGCATGCATAGCGTATCATATCCTGTTTGCAATATTAACATCACCGTCACGGTGCAACATCTTGTCAAAGAAAAACTTGAAGAACACCATCAAGAAGTCTCCTGGCCATGGTCATGGATGCATAGAGGAACCATCATCACCCACACCCTCATCACGCTCACCCTGTGACGGAGATGACGCAGGTTCCAACGCCTCTCTGGCATCGTCAGTGGCATCGTTAGCTGCATCCATGGCCGATACCTACTCTCAGCCAATACACCACTATACGGTAGCTGTAAGGTAGAAACATGTTCAGTAAGTGCTGTGGTCATCCAGAAAATGTCAAATACATTTACATATGTCCATATGTGTTGGAGAAGGTCATTATAAGTTACGCATAGGTTAGAAATAAGTTTTGGGTGCGCAAGATATCAAAGCCCCTGTCACACCATGACAATTTAGCAAACGTATGCTGGCGTAGGAAACAAAACTGTAAGTACGTCAATTACGTTCTAGGGAAGTTTTCTAGTAGTTAAGAGCACGCATAATAACGTGGTCTACGAGGTAGTACGGTGAGGTTGTGGGAAAGTTTTGAGCATGCACAAAACCTGCGACGCTTGCCAGCCGTGTGGCTCTTCGTTCTGCATACAAGGACCATCTGTTGCAGGGACTTTATGCAATCAGAGACTTACGCTACTCAGTTGTCGAAATACGTGGAGATAATGTTGAGCGAACCCAAAAGGGGTTCGCTCAACATTGTAACATGTTTTTAACATATGTGTAACATATATCAAACATACCTCCAATCCATATTGCCATTTGTAGAAGTATCTGACGTGATCCAGTCGAACTGAACGTTTCCTACACAGCTGCAATAATTGCATATATGGTGCGTTTTAGGGGAGTAGTATAAATGGGTTTCAAGTTGTGAATGCCACCAGTGTGCTAACATACATGTTCTATATTTATATACGTTTGTATGCCAACGTTTTAAGGGAATTTAAATGTGTCTGCATAACTTTGTTAAATCATCAAGACGGGACAGGGGCTTAACCAATTTTCTCATGCTTGTCACCTGATGTGCTTCTTTGAACTTGGCAATATACATAAAGTGTGAGCATTTTGTATTAGTACCTGAAATAGGTAAATCTAACCAAGTAGCTTACTGTTGGGAAGTTAACATACTAAAATGGGAAAATATTTTAGTAGAGACAAACAAATTATAATAAAAGGTGTATCATAATAATGGCAGTTATTTAATAACAGAAAATTAGAAATGAACCTCTCACAGACAGTTTGCAAACAATGTAAGTAAGAGAGTAAGTGTAAGATTTACTGCAGCAGGTGGTAATGTTCTACATTGATTACAGCCATTATCTGTTACTTGCTTTGCAAAGTGGTGTCCTCCTTTGGCTATGTATTCACATCACAGACAATCTCATTAGATGCCAGTAAAGGAGCAATTTGAAACCGTTATAGCTTTCACCAAGTGTTGTGGAAAAAAAATGGCAGCAGGTAAAATCACAAAGGATCAATAAAATAAGAAAAGGCAAAATAAGCAAACATAAAGATGAAATAGATTATGTAACTTTACAAGAAGGTAGACAACCAAAAAAACCATCAAAAGGCAAGAAATGTTAGCTAAAAGTAACATGGTTAGTTTTCGAGTTAGTTTGGTGTTTTGTGTTTCTAATTTTGTTTTTGTAATTGTTTTGCTTGTTTTTGTGAGTCAGTGAACTGCTGAGAATTCAATTTTATATAAATTGTAATAAAGTACAATCTGATCTTCATCTTCAGTTACAACCCCAATTTCAAAAGGTTTGGGAGGCTACATAAAATAGAAACAAACACAATTAATTCATTTGCAAATATCAAAAACCAATATTAATCATAAAAGAAAATAGAAATCATTGAATGTTTAAAATACTAGCTCATCTTGAATTTGATGGCAGCAACACATCTCTAAAAAGCTGGGACTGTGTAGCGTTCCCTCTTCTTTTGACAACAGTCTGTAAACATCTGGGAACTGAGGAGAACAGCTGCTGGACGTTTGGGAGAGGAAGGTTATGTGATTCTTGTCCGATGCAGGATTGCAGTTGCTCAATAATCCTGAGTCTTCTTTGCGATATTTTGTATTTCATGATGTGCCAAATACTTTCTGTTAGTGAAAGGTCTGGACTTCAGTGAAGCCCAGAAGCTACTGCGGAGCCATGCTGTTGTAATAGCTGCAATTTAGCATTGTCTTGCTGAAATATGCAAGGCCTTCCCTGAAAAAGACGTCATCTGGAGGGGAGCATATGTTGCTCTAAAACTTGTATATACCATTTAGCACTGATGGTGCCTTTCCAGATGTGCAAGTGACCAGTACCGTAGGCACTAATGCACCCCCATATCATCAGAGATGCAGGCTTTTCAGCTGAGTGCTGATAGCAAGCTGGATGGTCCCTCTTCTCTTTAGTCCGAAGGATGCAATGTCCATGATTTCCAAAAAAATCTCAAATTTCGACCACAGAATGAGCTTTGACCCAGAGAAGACGGCCATGTTTCTGGGTCATGTTCCCATATGGCTTGTTTGCATGATGCAGCTTTAACCTGCATTTGTGGAAGTGGTCCTGAGCTCATGCAGTGATTTCCATGACAGAATCATGTCTGTTTGTATTGCAGTGCTGCCTGAGGGTCTGAACATCACCAGCATCCAAAATGCCTCCAAAATTTCAGAGTCTTTTGATGATATTATGTACTGTAAGTGATGGAATGTTCAAAGTCTTTACAATTTTACATTAAAAATGTACCTTCAGCCGGTCCCATGTATTCTCCCCAAGCAGTCACCACAGCAGGTATTTTTTTTTATGCCAGATGCCCTTCCTGACGCAACCCTCCATGGTGAAAGAGGCTTGTGTCCCCACCTAGAATCAAACCAGGGGCCTTTCGCTCATAAGACGACTGTGTGAACCACTACACTACAGGGACACTCGCTGCAATTTTAGCTCAAGAAACATTATTCTGAAACTGCTCCACAGTTTGTAGACAGTTTCTGGCAGATTGCTGAACCTCTGCCCACCTTTACTTCACAGAGAATCTGCCTCTCTAAGGTGCTCTTTTTATACTCCATTACTCGCCTGTCGTCTTTTGACTTGCGTCGCTGCAACATGTTTCTCCAGCTGCTTCTTTTAAGCACCAATTACGTTTCCATCCGTTTGTTGCCTTGTCTAAATTTTAAAGAGGTTCTGCTGCCGTCAAATTCAAGACCAGCTAGTATTTTCCATAAAAAATCACAAAATGTCTCACTTTTAACATTTTTCTGTGTTCTTTTGTAAATAAAATGTTGGTTCATGAGATTTGCAAATCATCACATAATGTTTCTATTTATTTTTTACACAGCATCCCAACCTTTTTGGAAATGAGGTTGTAGATGCTGCTTCCTCACAGAACGGCAACAGCTAAGCCTGATTTTTAAGATATATTGTGACCAGTTCTGTTAAGATCATTCCATAGAACCGTCTAAGTCTCTTCTTTGACTGGGTGTTTCATTCTGTTGTACATTTACTGTGATGTTTAGCACTGTACTACCTAACTTCAGGTGAGGTCCTGCTGTCCAGAAATCCTAACATTATCTCGGAGGATACCTTAACGAATCAAGGACTATGTCCCTCTTTTGACGTATACTTATAGACTATGCCTCTGTTTGTAGGGTATTTGACCCTGCCCAAAGATAAACCAGCAATTACTTCTTTTTTGACAGGTACGGCAAAAATACAGTAGAGTGAAATAGATGCCAGTTAAGCGGTGCATGTGTACACCTACACAATCCTGACTATACAGCCAGACTGAGCACAGTGAGGCCTCCAGGTGCTGCCAACGCCGCCTACAGTCAGCTGCCTGTGGGCAGATCCATTTTGTCAAATGCACTTTCTTCTTGCTTCTACAAATGTGTTTGGTTTCATAAGTGAAACAGGTGGGATCCAGAGCTCTTAAAAACAAGGGTTTTAGAACACCACTAAAATGACCAGTTTCGATTAAAAATGCAAAATGTATATCTCAGGTGGAACTGAATAGTTGAAAATACGATCTACTAACTTATGACTGGTTATGGCAAAATCCCAACCAATCAGAAATTAACAAAGCTAAGCCATACAAGGGGAGGCTAGGCCATGTAAGGCTTTATATGTGGGTAATAAAATGTATTAATCAGTTCTGAATCTCACCAGAAGCCAATGAATGGAGCCAAGAGGGGAAGTTTTGGGTGCCACACAAGCTGATGGAACACTAAATAAGCTTAAAGAGCTGAGATTCAAAATTCAAATGCTATTTACAGTAAAAGTAATACCAAGATTCTTAGTGAATGATCGATATTACCAGCAAGTAAAATAGTAAGAGCAAATACAAGGATGTGAGTTTTGCCGTGGCTGAGATGACACAAATTTTGAGACAACTGGTAATAGAGGTGGAATATTCCTTAAGGTTGGTGAGGCTGCTGATATTATCAGGTTAACAGAGATGTTAGTTTGCACATCACCAGCCTAGCAGTAGCATGATAGACCTGGGAGAAGTTCAGCAGGTGGCTCTGAGGTAAAAATGTACCTTCAGCTGCTCCCCTGTATTCTCCCCCTGGCGGAGGCTCAATTCCAGGCGAATGTAAGGCGAATGTGTAAGCCACTACACTACAGTAACTCTGAATATAGGACAAATATAATGAAAACCATTAGAGGACAGCACCACAAACACCAGTCAGGTTAAAGCATCATATTATGTAATATTCATCTTTAGCCGAACACATAAGTATGGTATTATTAAACTTTGACTGGGTGGTGTTAATTAAACAGTTGGGCCAGCACACAGCTTGACAACTTTCTGACTAAACATGAGTGAATACTCCACATTAAATTGTTACAAACTTAGTGTTTCCACCTTAAAACAGATGAAGGTGAACAGAATGTACTGTATTGAAGGTTTGTTTCCTGAAACATTCACTGCTGTTCGGAGATATTTCCTTGACAATGATTTCCTCATGGATACACAGTCCTCAGCACTGATCAATGATCTTGGATGACTACTATCATATAAAAGTAATTTGTCAGAAACACTAGGGGTGGGGGTAATGCCTGCACGCTGGTCCCCGAGGAAAGCCTCAAGCCGAGAGAGCTAACACAGATCTACTGATAATAATGGCTCAGGGACACAAAAGAAAATCATGTTGCATTGATTATGTATCCAACATGCTGGCATTCCAGCAGATTTTTTCATAGTTCTTGATTGTTAATCAATGGTTCTTCTCTCTGATCTCCTCCCCAGCCCACTCTCTTGCTTTCAGTTATGAACACTTCATTATCTGAGGAGAAATAGCTACTGCTGCATTGGACAATATCATTGGGACATGCTGGTTCTGTTTGTCACACTAACACTGTGGGTTCAGATCGTTCTAAACACTAATTTCAAACTTCATTAAAAATGGTTTCACATTAAGTTGCGTGCGTGTGTGTGTGTGTTTTAAAAGGAGCTATAGCTCTCATGTTCTAGCGTTATGCCAAATTCATCGCTCACCAATCAAAAAGTCAGGTCAGTGTATTGACACGTCATCATTCAGATTTTGGACAAGCCTAAAGGAAGTACCGTGTATCTCACCAAGGGGTCACCACAGCATGTAAATTTGACATTTCTCACCAGATACCCTTTCCCAACACAAACTTCCTATTGCAGAAGGGACTTGTGTCCCCATCTGGACTTAAACCAGGGATCTTTTGCATATGAAGCAATGTGGAAACCACCACGCTACAGAGACACCATTCAGTTTTTAACTGCTCTAAGTCTTCGGTTTCAGTTTTTTCTCATCTAATACGGTTTGGCACAAAGAAAGCCTCATCCACCTTTAAGACAAAGGGAGAAGACAAAGGCTGAACTGAGGGGTTACACCAGTGTTCAGCAAATATAAGAATTATTTGAACTTTGAATTATGCAAGGCTACTTTGGTAAAGTCCAAGAATAAAAAAATCAAGCACAAAATATAGGCCACCTTAAATATATAGCAATGGAGAAAAGAGAATAGATTTCTGATTTTCAAATAAAGTAAATCACTTCTAGACAAGTGATGATCGTCGCAGTACTTACCTGTATAGGATCAGTGTTATGGAAGTATGCACTGTGAATTTATCAGGTCAAGAGAGAATGATTGGAGTTTGCTTTACCCCAATATCACGAATAAATCATAAGACAAACAAATCTAAAAAATGAACATGTCCTATGAGGTTTTGCATTACTTTTCCATATGGGGTGATCTGACTGTCCTGTTACAGCTGGCTCAAAAGGCTGAATTGCAGGGAGGGACACGACAGGTTTAGGATCTCTGCATAATCAACAAAGTATCATAAGCTCCAGTACAGCTAGCGACAATCAGACAATCACCTATGAGCAGCACTTGGTGACTGTGGGAAGGAAGAACTCCCTTTTAACAGGAAGAGACCTCCAACAGAACCAGGCTCAGGGAGGGGCAGCCATCTGCCTCGACTGGCTGGGGGGTGAAAGGAAGTGTTATTGTGTGGTTGTTCGGTGTGTTCTTGCTCTTAGTTGTGTTGATTGTTTTTTTTTTTTGCCAATATGTTTATTGTCTTTTTCAAAATTTTTTCACAAACACATAACATATACACATTACACACGCAAACTGCATACCCTTGCATCATTTTTCAATTCGAATAAATGTAAT
>VUQH01039415.1:9905-23905 GCA_015106775.1 Etroplus canarensis
AAAATTGCATTAAAACAAAAAAAAAAAAAAAAAAAAAAAAAAAAATAAAAAAAAAAAAAGGGAAAAAAAAAAAAAAAAAAAAAAAAAAAAATATCAATACAGAGGAGCACAATATTTACCTGTGTTCATGCAGTGACATCATATGATGGACTGGCAGGTGGCAGGTCATTTATTATGAACTGTTAATAATTTAAGGGCAGGTGCTCCAGCCACCTTACCTAAAAGTAAATTATTAAGTATTATTATTTCATGAATGTACTAATGACAAGGTACTATGTGACATTCTGACTGACAGAGCCTCCCTAAATGTATGAGGCTAGAACTGCCCCTGCTTTGAAGACACAAAAATTCATCTGTTTAAATACTTAATGTTTAGAATGTCTGTGGATGTCAGTGATCCATGAGAGAAGTTAATGCTTGCTTTAGAAGTTGCGTGTTACTGGCCCCTAGTGACTGTGCTATACAGCTGCACAAATTTCACTGATGGGGACATTCCAGCTATATCAGGCCACAAACATTGGCCCAACATCTGTTAAAGAACCAAGAATAACATCTAAGAAAAGCTTTTAACTTATTTTAGAAATTTCAGAAAATCAGTGCCATACCTGACATAAAAGCTCAGACTGATGCATTCATACACTAAGATGCACTGAGACTGATTCCTAAAAATGTTAAAGTCACTATGAGAACAAGCTGTGCATAAACCAAGCAGATGTTAGAAATAATATGACCACTCACCTATTAGTTTGCTTTACTTGTAAGAAATTTGCACTACAACAGCACCAGTAAAGAGCACAGGCTATTATCAGCTGTATCAACATTCTTCAAGGCCCCTATTTATCTTGGCTGCTACCATCAGGTAAGCTCTATCTGAGCATCAAGGCTCAAACCATGCTTTCATCCCCAGGCAATGACGTCAAGGGCAAGAGAATCAGAACTTCTGTCAAACTAATGACCATTTTCTCCACCAAATACCAGACAAGGATGACTTTATTCAAAAAACAGGATGCGCAGCGCACATGTGACGTTCATGTGAGAACACTGCCAGCAAAAAAGAGGAAGTGTTAGTAAACCAAACACTACAGTACACTTTTTAATGCATTCAGTCATGAGGCAGTTTTATTTTTGCTATATTAAGGTCTTAGCACACAGAATCCAGACTGAGCCTGGTTGAACAACCTGAGCAGGAGTGAAGAAGAAGAAGAACATATTTTAATAATCCCTATATAGGGAAATTACAACTCAATTCACACAAACACTCTTAAGCTGTTACACACTATACATGCAGGTCAAAGAGGTGGGTGAACACAGGCTGCCAATCACAGGCACCAGAGAGTTCAGTGCCTTGCTCAAGTGCACCTCGGCAGTGCTCAGAGGGAAGTGGCCAATGTCTCTCCAGCCTCCAATAAGTGGGTCTTGGGTCGACCTCCAGATCCGGGTCCAGTCGGGTTTTGAAGCAGCAGCCCTTAGCAACCTTCTGGTGCTAAATTGAGTCTCCCAACAGACTGAGCCACCCTGCCCCAGTGAGCAGATTTTTGACAGTTACACACTTACAGTACACTTACATTTTTTATTCATTGCCTGCAGCATTACAGCTGCCACTGCAGCTTGCTTTGAGTGTGATGTGACATCCCTATGCTGCTCCCCATGTCAGCCACTTATTTACTGGATCCCTTATCCTCCTAGTCAAGTCACAGTATATGATCATGAGGGTTTAACTGGATGACAATATTTTTATCCTACAAATTTAAGTATGCATAATTTTCAATTATTCCTTTATTGTAGATTTAGGAACTGGTAAAATGCCATAACTAAGATTATTTCTCCACTGGATAGCCTGCAGTAACAGCATGTCTCTTATATTGTAATGACATCTTACATCCATAGGATGTCGCCAGAGACTATCCAATCTCTAAAGTGGCCTCATTGCCTCCACCTATAGCACCTACAAACTGAACAGTTTACCCCTAGGTATAATGTTTTTACAATTTTTAAGAAATTAAAAGCTGGGTGGAAGGAGGTTTAGTTGAAGTTATTTTCAAATAATAAAAAATAACAGCTTTTTTGTTTCCAAAATGTTGGTACAAGTTAAAGAAAAAGCAAAGTACTCTTCCATATTTCTCTGTGGATCCTGTGTTACAAAATGAAGGACAGCATATCTCCTGAATCAACTGCAGAACCTAGTCTAACCTGTTATGCTGCTTCCAGTATTTGACAATTACAGCCTCTCCAGGAATTGTGACCATGTACTGTCCAATTCCTTTGAGATCTCATTGAGGGTTGAACATCCACTGGGAGGTTGGGACTCCGCCTTCCTTTCCCAGCCTGCAGAGTGGTGGGAACCGGGTACTAGGCAGCCCAAAATGGTATGCTATTTTTACCACTCTGTGTTCAATCTGAGGGCTGCTCTCTCGAGACCTGTTGCCGGCAGTTCTCCCAAAGCCACGGAATTTAACCCTAGGACAGCTCTCCCCATATGTGATGGAAAACATCTGGCCAGCTGCTTGACTACAAGGCTTGGCTGTCCAGGCATAGTGCTACCCTTAGAACACTCCCAACTCAAGTTAAAGTCCAGTTGATATCAATGATAAACAGCAACCAAGGCCCTTTTGGGGGAATGTGAGATTTAAAAGTGTTATGTACTGTGGACTGATTTTCTTTCTTTCATGCACATCGCTGCTGAGTTGGGGTCAGAAGTATTATTCATACACTATATGCACAAAAGTATTAGACCACCTACACATCACATCTAGAATATGTCATAAAAGGATATTGTATGTCCACAGGTATAGACTTGGTCCCCCATTGCAGCTATATCAGCTTCCACTCTTCTGGGCAGGTTTTCTACAAGATAATGGAATGTGTCTGTGGGAATTTTTGCCTATTCATCCAGAAGAGCATTTGTGAGGTCAGATACTGGTGTTGTATGAGGGGACCTGGCTCGCAATCTCCATTCTAGTTCATTCCTGAGTTGTTGGATACAATTGAGATCAGGGTTCTGTGCAGACCAGACAAGCTCTTCCACACCAAATTCATCCAGTTATGCCTTTATGGACCTTGCTTTGTGCAATGGGGCACAGCTATGCTTGAACAGAAAAGGGCCTTCCCCAAACTGTCCCAACAAATTTGGAAGCATAGAAATGTCCAGGTAAACTAAAGCATTAAGGTTTCCCTTCACTGGAAATAAGTGGCCCAGGTAACCCTCTCCAAAACAAACCCACAGCATTATCCTCCACTAAACTCTAATTAGAAAAACGCAGTAGGCAGGTAATGTTCTCCAGGCATTCGCCAAACCTGGATTCCTTCAGACTACCTGATAGACTCCACAAAACACAGAATTTAGCAAGCTCTTTTGAATGACCTATTCTTTCATAAATATTTGTAAAGGCAGACTGCATGGTTAGGCACTTGACTTTATAGCCCTGTGGCAATGGGACTGAAGGAAACACCTGAATTCAATGATTGAGAGGTATGTCCCAATACATTTGTTCATGTAGAGTTGGTGTGGGTGATAAATGATGGTATCTCTTAAATAACGGGACACAAAATAATACCAAAAGTGTCACGGAATCCCAGAATAACATTTATTAATTATTGATTTTTATTTAATTTAAAAAAGATTACTTGTAAATGTTACATTGAGTTCCACTGAAACATTTTCATGTTCTGTCTCTTAGCACAGGTTAACATTAGGCACACAATAATGCAGACATGATTTTGCATTTCTAGCCACTGTTCAAATACAAGACAGAGTAGAGCAATATCGAGAAAGAGATTGGGGAAGAAGATCTTATCCTAGCAAGACTGCACTGAAACAGTTCAGCCAAGAACGAAAACACATCAAAACTGGGATTCAGCTCAATTGTCTCAAGTCCCTGTGTCGTGCATTACATTTAAAAAAAAAAAAATACAAAATTAACTTACAAACTATGATACCCTGGATTGCAAAACATGATACGAGCAAGTTTGCTTAGTTTATCCCTCACACATTCACCAAAAGTACAAAAAGCTCTATCAGTATATCCAAATACATAATAATAGTCAACATGCCTGAAAATATAGAGCTCTTGCTTCTTTGATACTCAAATGTGGTCTGTGTGTAAATATAGAATTACCAGATTTATTTTTAAAACAGAGTTCTGTTATGTTGTAAAAGCCAAAAATGGTCCATTCCTTCTGATACATCAGGGATCTGTAGTCACCTAATATTTGGTCTTTCCCCTTGAAAAATATAGATTAGGTCAGAGCGGGTTGAACACAGAAGCAACCCAAACTGCAGTGGCCAAGACAGCAATTTCACAAACACAGCAATTAAAATTCAGATACTAAACAGCCTTTTGTCCAAGTCAAGCTACAGCCTATGAAGCCTATGTACAGCTTATGGCACAGGAAGGGCAACTGCTATGGGTTCTCACTACCGTTTTGCCCAAAAGAGAATAACCGAGACAAAACGGTCTATTTATTGCACGAAAAATATTACTTTCAAGGGTTTCACTTAGTGCCACAAAGCTTTGAATTTGGTGAAGACTTTGTTGAATTAATGATGGTTAGTGTCCTCTGGTTGTGCATTTTCCCTTCCTTCTTTTCCATTTTTGTCAGTCCCACATAACACTCAGGGGTCTTCTTTAATTTATATATGGCAATCTGCGATACGAGTTCAGCTTACATTAACTCTGTAGAAAAATGTGGGAAAATGCTTGGGAATTAATATACCAAAGCATATATGAAAGTGCCACCACAAAAAAGTTATTTGCCTTTTACATCATCATTTGCAGTACATAAATGGGATAATGGCCTGTGTGGAGCTTTACATTGTATTTGTACACAGACAAGACAAGTCATGGGACCTGTTCAATGGCACATAGGAATGGATAAAAAAGGGTGTTACAATAATCAAGCATGTTACATTTGACTGTCCACCTTTTTCTGAGAAAAAAAATACAACATACAATCAAATACATCTTCAGGTCATCCTCTTTTACTTACGCAGAGGTGAAAGTAAGTGCAGTATTTGTGTTCAGAGAACAAAATCCAACAGGCTAAACCCCAAAAGCCTCCAGTTCACTTTAAATTTTAAGCCTTCTTTTTAAAGCTAGAGCTGCTCAAAAGCAGATGAGTCAAGACCTGTGGAGGCTGGAGCTTGTCACAAAGTTCTTATGACATTTTCTCAGAAGACTAATTTACCATTACAGTCAGAACAATCATTATCAACATCACCACTGGCATACAGGAGTCTCTTGTGCACTAAAGATTGGCACTCTCTTCAACTCTTTACTCCAGGTTTACAAAACACCAGTAAAACATTCTTACTAAATTTCTATGGCATGCGACCCAAATTAGGGCTTTCTTTGCCAAAAAGAAGTGGCACGTGGTTACAGCTATACTGGTGCCTTCGTAAATCTGATAAGAAACTGGTGGAAAATAACACAAGCCAAATAACTGCACGTTTTTGGGCTCAGAGTGGGCGCTGGTGTGATGGTTCTTGAGTCCAGAATTTCGGAGTGAGCGGTGGTTTGGTGTTTGTTCGGTGTTTGTTCACCCCCAGACTGAGCATTCAACAACAGCAGTGGAAATGAGGAGGAGACTACACTATGGCGATGTGGGTACCAGCACCTCCAGCAGGCGGTTGTTCTTGCGTTTGCAGGACGCACTGTTGCCGTTCTTCGGGCTGCTCTGGATGAATTTCACGCATACTTTGTCCTGCTTAAACTGCACCAGAAACCTGCCACACACACAAAAAAAAAAAACATTAGCCATGTCATAAAACATTGTCCAGGTAGAAGAAATATCACTTAGACCAGTATAAACTGCTCTTACTCGTCTGAGATGTCAATATTGAGTTGCTCTCGGTCTGCAGCAGTCGCCCCAATGCGATGAAGCTTGGTGATGATCTCAATAAGGTGCTCACTGCTGAGTAAGAAATCTCCTTTGACAGCTGAAGCTGAACCCTGAAAGAGAAATACTTCTAATAAACTTGAGCATCTCTTCAGGCCTTACAGAAATAGTTTGTTGTTTTAAGACATTTTTATTTGCTTTCATGCCGAGGTAAGATAAGATACTTTCGGATTCACCAAGCCAGGCTAGAACTGCCTCATTATTCTGCTAAACTATACAATCAGTTCTCTTCTTACCTCTTTAAGTTTGAGAGCAAAGAAGCCATCGCTCTGTGTGCTGACCGACACACTAGTGAGGTCTGGCAGAGGAACGCTGGCCTTCACCTGGCCTGTTTTCTGGTCAGCCAGGACAAAATTCTTCTTAGTCAGCAGGAAGATTCGTGCTGTTCCCTGGAAACATGAAAAAAACCAAAAAAACAAAAACCTTTTTACCTCACTGTCATTCTTCCACTGTAGGACATGTCAACACCAGGGGAAAAAAGGAAGAGCATAGACCTAAATTGGTTTTTAGGTGCCTTTATAAATATGCCTTTGAGTTTCAAACTGGGGTAGGGTTAAAAGTACAACATAATAGACCTGTCCAGAAATGTCTGCTATCTGTTGGTAGAAAAATGCTGTCAGTTGTTATGATGTCAAAAAACATCAGATCGCTGTGCAGGGTGTTGAAATATACATCAAAACACCTTAACAGTTGTTGTGTTCCACTATGTCTGTGTGGAAAACTGAAGAAAACATCTAAACACACAAGGTCACAATGTAATATCACAACTTATATTCTAGACTTTTCAGCTTGTACAGAAACTAATGGATGGCAAATATTGTAGAGCGTGTGCGTGGTGTCTGACCTTGCCATTTGCCCTGTTAATCTTGTTGACCACGTCAGCCAGGAGAACCTTCTCCTCCACAGCACTGTTGAGTTTCTGATATTTGGGGTTCTTGCTGATCTCTAGGTAATCTCCTTTGAAAGGCTGACTCACACTGAAACAAAAGACAGAGTTAAAGACATTCACAACACACAAACACTAAATGTGCTTTACAGTTACCATGTGAATAGACATTTGCTAATAAGCTTTTCAAAAATAAAAGTGCCTAGTACTGGTTTTATATACCTATAGCATGACAAAGTGCACTTGACACAAATGATTTTCAGGTACCTGCTTGGGTAGAGAGCCTTTTTATCCTTGAAGAGCTTGCTCGCTTCTAGCTTTTCCTCATACACTGCCTTCTTTTCCTCTGTGAATTGGTCCCGGTATTTCTTGCACTAAACACATAAAGGGAAAAAAGTAACTATTAAATAAGTATCTGGCCTATCTTTTTCGTAGGTTTCATTTATATGCTTATATATCTTTCTTCTATATCTATCTACCTCTCTATATATCTTAAGTCAGTTGGTGAAATTTCTTCCCTCCTTCCAGGAAAGCTTTATCTTTCAGCTTACAAAGACATTTTGGAGAATATTTGAACGATCCCAAATTTGTGGGAATTTCTTCCCTCCTTGATATTCTATGATCAACTGTAAGCAGTATTATTGCAAAGTGGAAGCATTTAGGAAGTACATTTAGGAAGTACGGCAATTCAGCCACAAAATGACCGCATAAAGTTACAGAGCGAAGTCACTGGGTGCTGAGGTGCATAGTGAGTAAAGTCACCTACGCTCTGCCGACACAATAACTGCAGTTCCAAAGCTCCTCTGGCATTAACAAAAGATAGTTTCGGGTTCTTCCTTTTCCTGTTTGCCACAGTGGATGAATCTGCATTATGACTGGTTACAGGTTTTATGCAAGATGTCCTTCCTGATGCAACCACCCCATTTATCCGGGCTTGGGACTGGGACTACAAATACACTGGCTTGCTACCCCCACTGCTGGGCTTCTCCTCTGGCTTTAACATTAGCAGAAATTTGTGCATCAGGAGTTTAATGGTATGGTTTTCCATGGCTGAGTAGCTACATGCAAGCTTTACATCACCAAGCACAATGCCAAACATTGGATTCAGGGGTGTAAAGCACGTCACCACTGGACTCTGGAACAGTCAAAACATGCTCTGTGCATTTATGAATCACACTTCCCGGTCAGTCTAATGGATCAGTCTTGGTTTGGCAAAATTTAAGAGAATGTTACCTGTCTGACTGCACTGTTTCAACTACAAAATTTGGTGGAGGAGGGATAATGCTATGTGTTTTTTTGTTTTTTTTTGTGGGGTTGGCCCCTTCCAGTGAAAGGAAAGCTTTATCTTTCAGCTTACAAAGACATTTTGGACAATATTTGGATGATTCCAAATTTGTGGGAATTGTTTGGGGAAGGTCCTTTTCTGTTCCAGCAAGACTATGTCCTTGTGCACAAAGCAAGGTCCATAAAGGCATAGTTGGAGGAGTCTGGGTTGGAACAACTTGACTGGCCCACACAGAGCCCTGACCTCAGCCCCACTGAACAGTTTCAGGATGAACTAGATTAGCATCTGACCTCAAAATACTGGATGAATGGGCAAAAATTCCTACAGACAAACTCCAAAAGCTTGTAGAAATCCTCCCATAAGCTGTTATAGCTGCAAAGTGGGGACCAACTCCATATTAACACCTATGGATTTAGAATAGGATGTCATAAAAGCTCCTTTAGATGTAATGTGTAGGCAGCCATACGATTTTATCTATAAAGTGTATAAAGACCTGCCAAGACTGTTGACCAAAAAGTCAAAAACAAACATGCTTTCTTCATTCTACTACTCACTTTACCAGGTACAATACACAACTGAACTGAATATGAATGAACGTGATCCACTTAGGTTTTTTTTTTTTTGACCAACCCTCCAGAGATGAAAGATTTTCCGGAGCTCCTTGTGGACTCCATCCAGGAAGATGTAGGGTCTTGCTGGCCAGTTTTTGTCTATGGGTGACATAGAAGGCATGTTGCTTTTCAAACCCAGGAAGTATTTTTGAATCTGGAAACACAGAGACAAGGAAATTATGTTTTATTTCTTAATATTATGTTGAATTTCAACATTTAAAAAAAAGTAAGGCAGAAAAAAAAAGGTCCAACTTACAATGCGCTGGATGGTAAAGTCATAGATCTTTTTGCCTGCATTTGCCCTGAAGAATTTTCTGTACTCTCTGCGAACCTATTACAGCGCAAAAAAAATAAAATAAACTGTCAATCAGTTTTTGGCTTGTCTTAGTTTGCTATGAATGGATGGTTAGGAAAGAAAAGGAACACACTGACAGGAGGATCACAGTGTAACACAAACAGCACACTGAAATAACATCTTGACATTTGGTTAGTCACAAACAATGAAATGCAAACTGGAACGTGCAAACTCCAATCTGTTGGAATTAATTAAAATCACAACGGTTGTATAAATTAATTACTGAAAAGGCAATGATGGTTATGACAAACAACTGTCATTCTGACATTAATTCCACAAATTGAGTTGTATTGTGAGACACAAGGTGGTCAATTAACATGATGAAAATGATTAACACTGTAATAAATGGTAGTGCATGGACAGCTTGACTTTACAACCAGATACAACACAAACACGCAACAGACGGTCACCAAAAACAAAGACACACACCTAAAGAGAAAGAAATAACAGGTAAAACAAATACTGTCAGATACACATAAAGTGCTTGTTTATGGGTTAGTTAAACAGATGCAGACAGAGAAAGATATCAGCGAGTCAGACAGCGTTACTTTAGATCTTCAACAGTAAAAGTCTCAAAGGAGGAAAGAGGCATCTGTTCCCTAACAATCACCTAAAAGGTAACAAAGTATGGAATTACATGAAATCTAAACTTTCAAATTTTTGTTGTTTTTTTAAACAGAAGTTAATTTATCACATCAAACAGTAACCACATAATTATTTATGCCTATGAACTTAACCCAAAATCATTGTATAAAAAAGCTACAAACAACTAGAAATAACATAATAATGCAAAAAGTATGATGAAGACAGAGACTGGCTTCCTGAGGATGCTAGACAGGATGGGTTAGGAGGATGTAGAGTCAAGGGGGTTGAGAAGGTGGCAGACTTGGTGATAGCTGCGCCATGGGGCTGGTAGGTACCTTGAGTCCCTGCCAGTAGGCCCAAATCACAGCGACAGCATGCTTACGCCTGGCCTCTTCCTTCAATCTCCTGAGCTCCCTGCGAGCCTGTTCAAGGGGTGGGCGGGAAGAGACAGAGAGTAGGAACAAATGAAGCAGGAGAAGATGAGAGGGAGAAGAGGCAGACACCGTTTTGCCTGAGGTCAGCAACATCAAATGCACACACACACACACACTGCACACTGCACACAAGCCCTGTGTGATCACTGAGAGACTGTAAAATTACAGCTCTACTGCTCCAGCCTTCAGAAACCAATATGGAACTGTGGGTCATATGAACATTTATCAGGGGGACTTCTGTAAGGAAAACAGCATTGGTGCTTTTAAGTGGGACTTTGAATGTAAAAGGATAAAAGCAAAAGTCACATCTCAGACATCAAGGGTCTCCTCAAAGGATCCAAACAGGCCCATCTAAAAAAGACAAACACTACAGCAATGCTGAGATTAAACATGCACTAACTGCACAAGACAAAGTCATGCAGAGCAAGCAGGCAGCATGCAGTGAAGCATAGACCTTGGAGGAGGAAGCTGAAAACACTGTCGAGATAGGACGATGTAAGTGCAACTTCCATAGGGTCTGGTCGCCTACCTTGGTTCACAGACTAGTACTTATATTAGAAAAGTGACAATATCCTTCAGCGGACACAGCTGGAAATAACCATTTTTTGGACACATAGGTATGACTCCTCTCTTCACATCAGGAACTAGTAGTCTGGATGTAAGGGAGTCTATAATAAGCTTCCTTACATACAACTTAAGTTTTTAGAAAGAGTCGAGCAGACTGATGGACATGTTATGCAGGAGGTGGAAGTGGGTTTGATGGAGGCGGCAAGTCAGAGTCACGGCAAATCAAGTCAACAGGCTTCCCAAATACCTTGGTGCCCTGCCAGCCGGCCCAAATGACCGATACGGCATGTTTATTCCTCGCCTCCTCCTTCAGTTGACGCAGCTCTCTCCGGGCCTAACGAAAAGCGGTGGCAGTTGTGGATGAAGTTAATTTCAGTGACAATCAAAACATAATTGTCTGAGAAGAGGGACAGAGTAGGTGTAAAATTGATTTATGAGGAAACACTGACGGACAACAGAAAATGTCAACAAGGGGACTTTCTCAACAATGAGTGGTGCTCATTGATTCTAAGTCAGCATATGATGAAGTTGAAAAGGAAAGAATTGAAACACTACAGTATTGTGAGAGCACAGATCATTGATTACATTATCTAGTCTCAGAGTTGCTGTGAACCTTCATGTTTGCACTGAAGTGCTAGAAACAGTTTACATACAGCACAGAAGACTCTTAAACGCCATCTATTTTGAGTCTGGTAAGCAGTAAGACCTTGATATTTAATATAATTAATAACAGGCGGCAAGACTTTCTTACGTAATGCAGTTCAGACTACTCAATTCTGACAGGATAAAGGTATATTGTATGCCAGCAGAAAAGTCAAGCAACATTTGCACCATCATATTGAGCATTAAGAGCATCGTGGTTGTTTTGCTTCAAGATATCAGAAGGTTAATAAGAACCTTCTTAACATTTGAAAAAGTAAAAACCACAGGAAAATCAGTCATATGTCTGGGAACATCTATGTCACTTACGTCAAGCATACTTGGCAATGTATGCTTGAATTAAATTAAACTATAGGAGAGGTGGGACACATTTAGAACCTGACACTGGACAGACACGCGACTGCAGACACATACGTTTAAAAACACTTGAGCCTCGGACCTCTGGCGGGATCAGCACAATTAATTAGCTTAAGCATGTTAGTTGAGGGACTCTCAAGACAGTCCTACATGTAACAGCTACAGAACAGAAAACAGAAAAAACCAACAGTCAGGCTCATTAATCAGGCCAGTGGCCTGGCCAAGCTTCATTCAGCAGGGGTGCTACTCTATTAGGCAGTTTCATGGTGAGAATAGCATGGGATGGGACAAGACGTGATGAACAGGGATGGCGAGACAGCTGGGACAGCAACACACTATCGCTAGGTGGAAATACCTTGGTTCCCTGCCAGTATGCCCAAATTACTGTCACAGCATGTTTATTCCGCACTTCTTGTTTTAGACGTCTCAGCTCCATCCGTGCCTGGTGGATGGGGTGGGTGTTAGGTAAGACAGGTCGAAGATGAGTAGAGAAAAGGAATCGAGACGGGAAAGTTAAAAAGGAGTAGAGGGGAAAAATATAAGTGGGAGTTGTGTGATCAGCTCAAGAAGCAGAAATGGAAAACAGTAGCAATAACATAAAGGATAGATTTGTTAAAGAACAGGCGTTTTGCAACAATGTAGTGCCATTAGGCAAGAAAACAACATACAATAAAAAAGCGTTTAAAGCAATGCTGTCAAGTGTTCAAGAGCAGTCTTTTTCAGCAGAAGCCAGGCTGATGTGCCATCATGGTAAACGCGGCACTCTCTGATATCGCTCTGCACTTTAATGCATCAGTACCTGGGTGCCGTGCCAGAAGGCTGCGATGGTGGTCACTGCCTCCTCACATCTCTTCTGATATTTCAGTTCTCTCAGAAGTTTGCGGGCCTGGTGGAAGCAAGCAGACATTTTAATTTTGTTCCTATCTTGATTTTCACAAGGCTCCAGCTACATATATTTTCTAAAAAGAGAGAATTCAAAGACAAATGCACACCTGCCAGCCTCTGGTGTAAGACTGCACCACAGTGGTGGCACTCTTGATCCTCTGGTACTTCTTTTGTTGCTGTGATACAAAAAAGGAAAATGTTTCATGAACAAGACTAAATGCATTAGAGACGAGGTTTTATTTGGCTTTGTATATCGAGTACAATTAAAGGGTCTCACAGCATATCGGCGGTACCAAGCTGCTACCACTATCTGGCTCTTTTTCATCAACAGGAACTGGCGGCGGCACTTCCAGCCTCTGTAGATCTTTTGAATGAGCGTAGCAAGGTCTTGCAGACATTGCTTTCTCTTGTCCTCCAAGAAGAAGAGCTATGGGAAGAGTAGTAAATAAAATGCTTAAGACAAGAGGACGACTGCCCAATAAACAGTGTGAGGTCAGTTGTTAAAAGTCAGTTGTTATCACCATCAAATTATCGGCAGGAAGGTAAAATGTCAGGGAAAACTAATTCAGCTTGAGGAAAATAGGCTATAAAGAAAGTTTCAGGGGAAAAAAAATTCCAATCAAATCAAGAAAAAAACATTTTTATAAACAGCAAATACTGATATCTTTATGACAAGAACAAAGTCTAGTGTATTTGCAGGTGAAAAAGAGAAAACCCTTTACTGCTTCAGCTCATGGAAAGACAATAAAAATGACCTTTAAGAATTGACTTCTCTTCAAGGATGTGACTGCAACATTTATTGTACTGCTGTAAGGGAATGTAATTGGCTGATCTTCAGGAAGAATGTCTTGGGCCCGTTGACATCACTTAAATAAATATAGGAGTTTCTTCCCCAAGAGTGTTACTGCTCCTAATTATTCTAAACTGTTTCTGCTAAGACCATATCTTTCTCTACATTTTCTGAATAGAAAAAAAAAAAAACAGGTAAGAATTAAGCTAAAGGTGTGGCTACATTAATTAACATTGAAGAAATATGTCTGGGCTCTACAGGTTAGGGATTTTGAAGCTGTAGATATGTAAAGGAGATAAGTTGATCAGATAGAAAAAGCAATTATAGGAGAAAAATTTTCCCAGTGTGAGATCATGTTATTCCAAGCTCTGTTTGTTCTTTTGCTGGTGGGGGGAGAAAGTACACTCAAACGCTGCAGGCTTGAACACTTGAACAGCCTGTAAGCATAGAGCAAAGAAGCCCATTTCCCATGTTATATGGAATAGCTAAGTGAAACCATGTGTTCTCAGAGTGGTGGTTACATGCTAATTGCTGAAGTGGGGGCTCCAAGCAAAGGCCACCCTGCTTTGCAAACATCATACTGTGAGAAAACAAAGGAGTTGAGCACGATTGACCATTAAAATTTAAAACACAGGCTTATCTACTGGAATGTCCAGCAGATGAAAAAAAAAAAAAAAAAAAAAAAATAAT
>VUQH01039416.1:0-12437 GCA_015106775.1 Etroplus canarensis
ATGCATCAAGACGTTGTAAACCACTTTGGCAAGGATTGCCTAAAGCTTGTGTCAGTATGAACAAACAGCACGTAAGATGGCTGATTAACCACCTTTCGCCATCTTGCAATGCTGTGATTGCAGCCATTACCCAGCTCTCTGTGAATGGTACTCGTGGCCTTTGATTGGTGGCCCTTGATCATTGGCGCCTTGATCTGTGGTTGTTTGATCTATGGTCATGAGAATTTACATTTATAAGGCTGAAGAGTCCTGCAGTCAGTTGAGACTGAAGAAGTCACTTGGATGAGTGACGAAACGTTTCTCCTACGGAAAACTTTGTGTCCAGATGAACAGAATCAATTTTTGAAGTGTTACTTACCTGGATGATTGAGCATGCATCAAGACATTTAGCTTCATCGTTACAGCCAAAATAACAATCTGTCTGTTGTCTGTTTCTTACACCACTGTTGTTCTGTGGTAGTTGCTATATTTGCAAGGTTAATAGAGGCTAATAAAACTTACTGTATGAGTAACTGTGCCATTTATTTTGCTCACTCCTGTTGGCAAAGTGTAGTGTAAGAACTCACTTTCCTCATGCTTGTCAACAGTGGGTCATTTAAACTAAAGTTTCAGTTAGATTTGCCAAAAGATGACGGCGCAGAATTATGAGTCAGACGAAATGCGACTTGACCGTTCAAACATCGGACACTCATCTGATTTAGGACCACATGTGAAAGTGGTCTGAATCTGATTTTAAAAAATGTGCTGTTCAAATTGTCATAAAAAATTCAGATATGGGAAAAAAAAAATCGCATTTGGGCCACTTTTACCTGCAGCATGAATGTAGCTGATATTGACCCTAAAACCAACAGCCCATGACACAGCTTCAGGTAGCAAACTGTCCTTATCCAATTTAGACAGAATGAAAAATGACATGACTGGGGTTGCAGTTTCCTGATGTGTCCTGCTTGTATGCTGTAATGGTAATGTTTTTCCCTCCAGGTTCCTCAGTGATGTGACTGTAAACTATAAATAGACTACTTTTCTACTGTTTGACTGTGCACTCACAATAGCCAATGTTTGCTGCTGATAATAAACCTCTTTATAACTGGCTGTTCATTTAATGAAAGGCCGCATATTTCAAGGATTCAAAAGACAACAGAAACAGCATTCATATCACTGTATAATATAAAACTGACCTTGTCAAATCCACATGGTTAACGTAGCTTTCGAACCCCTACTCTTATCCCCGTTCAGTGTTAGTCATTGGTTGTTCTGCTGTTAAAGTGAAATAAAACCGAGAGATTATTTTTGAGATATTAAACTAGTTTGTGGGCAAGTTAATAAAGAATTCTGATTCTGATTTCATGTAGCTGAGGTCAAAGCAGAATTGCCATTATTATGCTATAATGAGGACTGCTGGTAAATATACAATGTGATTAAAAGATAAAATACAGGCGAGTAAAATTGCTAAATGTAATAGTAACTTTAAATTTTCTTCTCCTGGTTTGATGTTGGTTGCATACCACATAAAACATTAAGAACGAGAAGTAAAACTTAAGCTGCCAGTCGTTTGGTAGAACCTGGATTACACCTGAAATCAGATTCACCCAGCTCACACTGTGCAGGCGAACGCCAGCTTCGGTGGTGAGACAATAAACTGGCTTTCAGCTTCTCTTTTCAGCTCTCATTGTATGGTGTGGTAGTGTGTCATAATGATTGAACAAACTCACTGAAGAATCAAATAAAGCTATCCATCCATCCATCTTCTTCCACTTATCTAATTCAGGCTCAGCAGGGGGGCGCAGGAGCCTATCCTAGGGCGAGAGGCAGGGTACATCCTGGACATGTCATCAGTCTATCACACAGCTAATGCTGAGACAGACAACCACGCACACCTGTGTCCAGTTTCGAATTTCCACTTTACCTAACCCACTGCATGTCTTTGGAACGTGGGAGAAAGCCCAGGAGAACCCACACAGGCACAGGAAGAACAATCACACTCCACACGCAAGGGCCACCTGGCTGGTGAATTTGAACCCAGAACCTTCTTGCTGTGAAGCAACAGTGCTTACCACTGTGCCACCATGCCACCCCAAGCACAACTAAATTGACTTTAAATCAGGGGTGTCAAACTCGTGGCTCGCGGGCCGCTTCCAGCCCCGCCCCTACTTCCGGTCGCCGATTTGATGTCAAGAATATCATGTAATTCGGCCCTTTAAAGCACCACATTGCAATTATATAATTAAATGTGGACACATTCAATTAAATAATTGTAATGTGGTGCTTTAAAGGGCCGAATTACATGATATTTTTTACATCAAATCGGCGACCGGAAGTAGGGGCGGGGCCGGAAGCGGCCCGCGAGCTGCGAGTTTGACACCCCTGCTTTAAATGAATATCCAGTTTTGGTCCTTAAGTTTTGGGACAATGGCACTTTTTGTAATTTTGCTTCTGGGCACCACAACGGTAAACTTTACATCAAACAATCAATGTGTGATTGCAGTGTCAAGTTTTAACTTCAGTTCAAGAGGTTTGACAGGAGAATTGCATTGACTTTTAGGGAATTACAGCTGTTTTTAAACACTGTCCCCCATTTTCACAGGCTCGAAAGTAATAGGACATAGGAAAAAAATTTAATATATGGACTGTTTTTAATAATTACTGGAAAATCCAAATTTAGAACCCATGGACATCACCAAATGCTGTTTCCTCCCTTGAGAGCCTCTGCCATGCCTTTACTGCCTGTCAGTTGCTGCTTGTTTGTGCCTGACAATGGCCTCTTTCACTTGCATTGACATCTCCTTGGATCTTATATTAAGAATATCAGTGAGCAGCTACCAAATGCAAGTGCAGCAGCTGGAATCAACTCCAGATCTTTAATCAGATAAACTTGTAATGGAGAAACAGACGCTGCATCCCTGCTACAGTGCACATTGATGGACAAATAAATGGACTGGAAGTGCAGCACGCGGTGGGACTTAAAATTTTTGCCCCCACCAACTTCTCAGTAGTAACTGTCATAATACATGTTAGGAGTCTTCCTAATTTGTTTTAGGATTTAAAAAAAAAAAATTATCAATTAACTATAATGATGTGCTGGTCTTTTTAATCTTGAAGTACTAACACATCTTAGGAAATTTGAAAAGTGTTAAAAAAATGTTTTTTTCAATTTAATTTAAAAAGGTAAACATTCCCATTCTGTCCTGCCCTATCCTATATTAATTACATGGAAATAAAATCTTTCAAGCCTTTTTTGTTATAATTTTGAAGATGATAGCTTATAGCTCATGAAAATCAGAAATCCAGTGTCTTAGAAGGTAGCCAGTGGCCAATTAACATAAAATTAGTAACAGTAACCTATGAAAACGAATCACACCCTGTATTACACACTTACTGGCCACTTCATTAGATACACCTTGCTAGTACCAGGTTGGAGCCCTTTCTTGCCTTTAAAATTGCCTTAATTTTTTGTGGCATAGATTCAACATGGTGCTGGAAACATTCCTCAGAGCTACTTGTCATGATACCATCACACACTTAATGCAGATTTGTCAGCTGCCCATCCATGATGAGAATCTCCCATTCCACCACAACCTAAAGGTGCTGTATTGAATTGAGATCTGGTGACAGCAGAGGCCATTTGAGTGCAGTGAACTTGTTGTCATGTTCAACAAACTAGTTTAGAATGATTTGAGCTTTGTGACATGGTGTGTTATAATGCTGAAAGCAGCCATCACACTGTGGTCATGAAGGGGTGGGCATGGTCAGCAACAACACTCAGGGAGGCTGTGGTGTTTAAATGATGGCACTAAGAGGTCCAAAGTGTGCCGAGAGAATATTATCCACACCATTACACCACCACCATCATCCTGAACCGTTAATACAGTGCAGGCCGGATCCATGCGTTCATGTTTTTACATCAAATTCTGACCCCACCATTCAAATATCACAGCAGAAATTTAGGCTCATCAGACCAGGCAACTTCTATTGTTCAGTTTTGATGAGCCCTTGCAAATTGTAGCCTCAGTTCCCTGACAGTAGTGGCATGTAATGTGTTCTTCTGCAGCTATAGCTTATCTGCTTCAAGGTTCAACATGTTGTGCATTCAGAGATGCTGTTCTGAATACCTTGGTTGTAATTTCTGGATATTTGAGTTACTCTTGACTCCTTCTCACCTCCAAGCAGTCTGACCGTTCTCCTCTGACCTCGACATCAACAAGGCACTTTCACCCAGAGAACCGCTGCTCACTGGATATTTTCTCTTTTTCTGACCATTTTCTGTAAACCCCAGAAATGGTTTTACAGGAAGACCTCAGTAGATCAGCTGTTTCTGAAATACTCAGGCCAGCCCGTCTGTCCAGAGTTACTTAAGTAACTTTTCTTCCCCATTCTGATGTTCATTTTAAACTTGAGCACTTTGTCTTGACCATGTCTACATGCCTAAATGCTTTGAGTTGCTTCCATGTGATTGACTAATGAAATCCAATGAAGTAGCAGTTGAGCAGCTTTACCTAATGAAGTTGCCAGTGAGTGTAAGGTTGCTAGCAGAGAAAAAAATAAGTTGTTGAAAGGAAATCATTTGAGTTGTTCCATTTGTTGCACTTCTGCCCCATTCACATTTCAGTCTAAAAGTAAGTGGGAAGCTGGACAAAGGTCTGTGATACCTGTGATACCCCATCAAATCATCTCATCAGAACTGAAGCTGAAAAATTAAAAAGTAAAATTAAAAAGGTGACAGCAGGAGAGAAACATCAATCAATGAAAGGAAGTTCTTTTTAATATCCGATTCTGTTACGAGTTCTGTCTTTGTGTTTAATTAAAACGGATTTCTTCGTTTTAATTCAAGACAAAAAGTTTAAAATAATGTAAAAATGTAATAATTTCTAGTCTTACTGGAGGAAAGTGGTCATGTTACTAACAACATTTGTATCTTGTGGATGGGTATTTTATGTATTGTAATTTTTTTCTGTGAAATAAAAAGTTTTTGACTCCTTGATCAACTTAAAATCATGTAACTCTGTTAAAATAAAACCCCATCAGCTCACATCTCCTGACTATTCATATTTTATTGAATTTTGGGGAGTTTGGGTAAAAAAAAAAGAAAAAAGATTATGACCACTTGTACCTACAACTGCAGAGGGGGTCATTTTGACTCCTATAGAAATCAATGTAAAATGCTGTGTTCAACAGTCATTGCATGCCTGGCTGCCTCAAAGGCTGCTATATCCCCGAGCCCATGAGCAAGAGCTTTCTGATGACAGTGATAAATAAATATATAGGGAGGTTTAGTTAGATTAAAGGTTAGTATTGCAGGGCTGAAGGGGTTGGGGCTGGGATATTGAGCCACTGCAGAGTAGATGACTGGACCTGTGGAACCGGGTGGGTTGTTTTTTTGTACAGTGCAGCAGGGTAACTTTAGGGGAATCGAGCAGAATACAGATGTGGCCAACTAATCTGAGCAAGAAGAGAATGAAATCTGGAGCAGAGCAGCCAAACTGGAGCGGTTTTAGACGTGTGGAGCAGAGCCGAGGAGGTGAGCGGCTGCAGACTCAGGCAGTGCAGAGTGAGCGCTGCTGAAAAGGAGGCAGAGGTGGATGGTGTGATAAACTTTCTTATTTTGTTGTAGCAGCTGTGTGGTGAATTTTAAAATGTGGGCGATGATCTGCTCAATCTGTTTAACAATTTGGTTTTTTACGTTTTTATTTTAGCACAGCTAATGTTCTTCAAAATCACTTTTAACTTTTCCACAATGTTGTTCTTCTACATTGGTTATATTATTAATATATGGGTGGTACCCTTTGTTTATTAGTGGATTCTAAAAATATTTTATTTCCACTTAATCTTAAATGCTTATTTTGTCCAATATTATTTATAATTAGTAATAATAGATGAAAACGAACAAACTTCTTCAAGAAACTGACCTGTTTGCTGCTGCTGCTGTTTTGGTATGGGGTCAAAATGACCCCCCATGGCAGTTCGAAGTAGTTTGGAACGTTGGCCTTTCTAGTGTTAAAAGTCACTTTTACCATAAAGTGAATGTGCAGGAATTTGGTGCAGACATACAGATTTAACTGATATTTGGTTAAAAGACAATAGGAACAAGACAGTGGAAGCCACAAAGACCAAAACAGGCAATAATTTAAATTCGCAGTTAATACATTTTTGATTTATTTTTTGTTGCTTTGTAAGCCCCCTGTGTTCTGTTTTCCACTCCTCAAAGTGTACATTTACACTCTCTCTATCATCTGCCAAGCGTAGGACAGGACTTTATTCCCTTACCGGACAATTTAGTGCATTAGACACTGACTCACTGACGGAAGTCAATAAATGTTTTGTTTGCTTAATGCTCACTCCTCTCCATCCATGCATCTTCCAGTTCCTCCCCCCAACAGGCAGACTGTTAACATTTGCCTCATCTCACAGCCAGGCAGAAAATCTATGTACCAGTAGTCTCACGCCCACTCTGCAACCCCTCTTACCGTCAGTAGATGAAGGTGTGTTAGAGTTTGTGTGTAGCAGCAGAAGCAGCAGCAGTGCCGGTGGACGGGTGTGACCTCGCATGGTTTTATTTCTGTCTTGCTCACCTTTGACCTCTATCTAGCTCTCATATTCTTTCATTTCTTCTGGCAGACTGTCAATAACAGCTCTCCCACAGCTGTTTATTTCCACGTTCCTCTCTGGCTCTACCTGTGTCTTGCATCGCAATTTTTGTGTCCTGGCCTCATATTACTATGGATGTTTTCCTTCCACTGGTGTGTAATAGTGTCTTACCCGTTGACCTCCTCTCCCCCTCGCAGATCATCGCGCCCGGCGGAAGAGCATAGCCACCGGGAAGCAGCCCAGCATGGAGGTCTCTCCCACTGCCCCCCTTCAACCCTTCCGACAATCCGTGAGTAACCCCCACTGTTCCCGGCCTCGCTCGCTGCCTCCATCCCTCTCGCTGTCCCTCCTCCCTCCTCCCGCCCTGGGCCCACCGCACACCTGTGGCCGCCGGGCCAGTGGCACCCCGCCTCACCCTTACCCTCTCTCCCTGGCCGTCTCCCCCTCCCTCGCCTTTTGCCAGCAGCAGCCGCAGCAGCAAAAGGGCTCCAAGAAATGGTCCGGCACGCCCCCCTTGCCCCACTCGCTGCCCCTCTCCCCATCCCTGTCCTTCACCCTGCCCCACTCGCCTGCCGCCTCCTCCTCCTCCCCCCCCTTCTTGTACTGGGGCGGAGACTGGAAGGCTGCCGGTTCGAGTCCAGTGGCGGGAGGAACATATATTGCACCACTGCCCCCTGTTGAGGTATGTGACACAAATATGGCTGAAGCAGAGACACTGGCTATGTTTGCATGCTACACAAATATTCCTACAGGCAGCTGTTGTACCAGCAGCTGGGAATGTGTATATGTGTATGTGCTGCGGTTAATTAGGCTTCTGTTATTTTAGTAGGCTTGCATTTAAAATGTTCACACCAGTGTGTTTAACAGTTTTTCCTTTTTAATGTTTCAGGTTCTTAAGATTCCAAAAAGCCATTGTTTTCCATTTATATTGCAAAAATATGAAAATCAAATATCAGACTAATACTGTAATTGACCTATTCATCAGCATTAACGTTTATCAGTACTACTTCATGCAGATTAGCCTAAGGGTGGATCAGTTTTTAAAAAATGCGCACTTCAGTTTCCAAATTTGTTTGTTTGCATGAGGATTATTAAGCACTTAAAATAACTGAATTTCACAAATGTTTTACAGGGGATGAGAGAAGCCAAGACACCCCAGCACAAAAAAAGAACTCAGGAAAAAGAAATGCATGAAAAGAACCTAGAACCAAAACAAAAAAGACAATATACAAACATTAAGTAACTAAATGAATAATTTTGCCTATAATTGCCATTTTTCTGTGATTTTTTTTGCCTTTACACTACCGCTCAGAAATTTGGGATGATTTGGAAATTCTCTTGTTTTCCATGAAAATGCTCATGAAATTAGTCACAATCGGAACTATAGGAAATGAACAGGACACGCTGACATTGTCAGAATTAGAATTAATTACAGTCAGAATTCTGGCTGGCTGCTTATTCTTTAAATATTGCTGACACATGTTGAAGGTGTGCTTTGGGCTTTTATCCTGTTGTAGGATGTAATTGGCCCAGTTAAGTGTTGTCTACAGGGTATGGCATGGCGTTGCAAAATCTTATGATAGCTTTTCTTCCTCAAGGTCTCTTCCACCTTGTACAGTACAAATCTCCTAATTTACCACCTCCAAAGCACCCCTGGACCATGATGCTGCCTCCACCATGCCTGACTGCTGGAATTACTGTAGGCACATTTCTTGACCTTTTCATTTGTTCTGCATCTCACAAATGATCTTCTGTTTGATTCGAAGATCTCAAACTTGGACTCATCTGTCCGCAACACCTTCTTCCAGTCTTCCAGTGTTCAGTGTCTGAGGTCTTTTGCCCATCTCAGTCTTTTCTTTTTATTGGCCAGTCTGAGATATGGCTTTTTCATGGCAATTCTGCTGTGAAGTCCAGCATCCTGAAGTTGCCTCTTCACTTTTGATGCTGACACTGGTGTGTGACGAGGATTGTTTAGTGCAGCTGCTGGTTGACGACCTGTGAAGTGTTGTTATCTTAAACTACACCAAACCTCTAAGTGATAGTGTATATTTAATCTGTTTGTGCATTTATACTGGCTTCTGTTGTTTTTTAAACTCTTTATTTTAGGGCAGCCAGTAAAAATATATTTAAATTTCAAATTCAAATCAATTTAATAGCATTGTATACTAAACTAAAACTAATAATATTTTGCAAACATAAACTGAATAAATTGAGAAGAAGAAGCAACGGATAAACAGCAGGTAAAGGCCAAGGAGCCAAGGAATAAGCAGGGAGACAATTATTAACAATTATAAATAGATTTTAACAAAATAAACAGCTCAGTCTATCAGTTATTGAGTTTATTAGGAGCTAATGGTTGAGTTTCATCTCATGCTGATTTGAATATAAACCAACTAGAATGTTACAAAAGTGATAAAAGTTAAATGTGACACGTACTGTAGGAAATGGACAGAAACACACCAGATACCTCATCCCACATATACATAAATGGTTACATATCAATGCAAATTCATTTCGTAATGAGTCCCAAACATCTCATAAGTACTTTGTTTTTTAAGTTGCTGAGTTTCGTAATGATTTGCTAGACTTTGTAAAGACCTCATATTGCTGTGGAGGTCAGGGCACCATACTGCATGTGTATTTGATAGCTATATAGAGCCATTAATCACATTCTTCGGTAATCAAATCATGTTTTAAATGTTGCTGAAATGTGAGGCATTTGCGCACACAAAACATAATGTTGCCCACACACAATATCAGATTATTTTACTAAGTGTGGCTAATGGTAGTAATGTTAGCAGCGGTAGCCTTCTTTGCAGGCTAGCAAAGGAGAAGGCTATGCCTGTCCGGAGTGTGGTTACAGCTCATTCCAGTCACATGGTTGTGTCTATTTACTCTGACACAGCCAGACAGCCGACATAAAGCTGGTCATTCTCTCCATCTAAGTACAGCAAAATTGTGCTGCTTCCAGCTAATACCAACCGTCCCACACTGCTAATCTGCTTTCGTGCCGCATCTGTCAGGGCTGCAGCCTGGTTAGTGAAGGGTGGTGTTAAAACATCTTTCATCCAACAGGTGGATGCTGTTGTACATTAATAAAGGAGGAATAATTCATTTCAGTGAATAGTATTTCTGGTACCAGCTAGCAAGAGCAACTAGTTGCGCACATCTCTACTGTTTATGGCAAGATTTTTTATCATTTAGAAATGAACATAGCAGAACAATTTATTGTCTGCTATTGTTTAACCTTGAAAAAGTTCCACCTTTATATTTGGTATTTTATACACCAATATATAAATATATCTTAGGGCTATATTCATATGTTTTTTAAGTAGTTTATATCTAATACTTTGAATTAATACTTTATATTTTTACATTCTTAAGCATTTGCCTAGAAATTTGAATTAAAAGGAGGAAAAATAATCCCATATGAATGAGTACCATTCATTTATGAGTTCATATTCATTTATGATTCATGAAATTTACAGAACCCATACTATATTGTATATAGTTAACGAAAACTAAAAACTACAATTAAATCAGAAAAATAAGTTTAGCTAATTGAAATAAAAATAAAAACTAGACTTTGGTTAAAATCCAAACTAAAATTAAATTTTGTGCTCCCAAACTAACAAAAATAAAATGAAAATATGCAGGAAATGTTCTTAGTTTTTGTCTTTTTGTCAGTTGGATTAAATTTGGTCAGTCAGTCTGTCTGATGAGACTTTGATTCAGCCATTTATTGAGACTCAGGACGTCTACATGATTGCAAGTTATCTGCCTTCACAAAGTGTTGTGTTTGTGTTGTACTTTTTTTATAACAGTCAAGAAAACTAAAACTAACACTGACTGAAATGAGCAAACCCAGTCTGAAAACTAACTGAAACTAAACTGAACTGAAAGCAAAAACTCAAAATGAAATAAAAATAAAAACTAATTAGCAAGCACAAAACTATAATAACTCTGGTGATACACATTGGTACTGTGACATGAGATGACTTGTATTGTGATACCAGATTCTGGTCATATCACCCAGCCCTGTTGTAACCACTCAGTAATGTTTTGCTAAGAGTCCTAAACGTATCATTATTGTTTCTTATACATTTCATGAAAACTGCACTCCAGAGGCCACTCCGCAATGGATTAATGTGAATTTCATGTCGCGCTGATTCGTAATCAAATTCACATAAGCAGGAACTCAGCTTTACCGTCACATGAAGATGAGCAGGATAAAAATGTTGTGTCTCTGTTACTGCTGGGATCATACCAGATGCACCACTCTGTCAAAGAAGAAGAGGGCAGCTGACAGCTAACACTGTCTGTCTGTGGGCAGAAGTAATCTGTTTTTGTTTTATTCATGGCAACTGAAACTCAATCACCAGGTATCAAAACATTAACATGAAGGGGCTTAAAGGATCGACTGGTATCTTATTAAGTTTGTGCCAGCAGTCTATGTTGCCCATCTCTTTTTCCATTAGTTCTGCTGCTGTTTGCACACTGTTATTGTAGCTGGGAACGGCAGTCTGTGTTTTTATCCCATCACAGGAAACTATTTGCTGCCCATTCATTGCTGCAGTATGAGAAATAGCTGCCACTGAGTTGGAAATTGCAGAAGCCAGATAATTCATTACAGGAAATGTAAAGACTCAGTTTGGCTTGATCAGAGTTTTTTATTTTTTTGGTTACATCATTTTTTCATGGCAGCCGAGATGAGTGCTTTCATATCGATATTTCAGCCTCTCTGATTGGATAAGCACCCCTGAAGGGCAGGGTGAGTGCCACAGTGTAAACATAGGATGCAGACAAAACTTTTCAACAGTCAAAAACAGCTTTTGTGTGTTTTTACTCACACTTTATTTTATGTAAATCACTTGAAACTCGGAGGAAAAAAATTAATTATTGTAAAAAAATCCACCCAAATATGTTAACTCAGGGTAGCAGGCTTACTGTATGCCTCCCTAACAATTGCCACAAATGCTTATCATCGCACATTTTGCAGGTCAAGACTGCCACCAATCATGTGACTTCATATAAGCACTGATATTAATTGCTTTGCAGGTGACTTTTGCTTCCTGACTGTAGTCTTGAAGGCCAACCCCTTCTTATTCTCAAGGTGTCAAATACTGCTGTTCTGCCAAAGCTGCTGGCATCTCACAGACACACATGAGGTGTCCTTTCGTGTCTGTGCCGTGACACATTGGGTTATGGAATTAGTGAGACAGGTCTGTCAAGTGTCACACTGACTAATGTTTCAATGCGCAAGGTTGCAAATAGGAATATTTCAACCCAATTCACAATCTTTCTCTAAACATTTCCAACCAGTGTGCGAAAATTTAAAGTAAAAAGTGAGTAAAATGAGTTGCAAATGGGGCACAAACCACAGTGCTCTCCTGACTGACAAACTTGTAGCATACTCCACCACACCTCAAGCCTTTTAAAGCAGACTGTGTTCCTTTTTAGAGAAAGACCCTTATCTCTTAGCATCCAAAATTGCCTTGACTGATGTGTCAAGGCTCAGACGCCAAGGGACACCTTGTGTGTGTTTCTGTGAAGCCAGCGGCATGTGACAGAATGGCAGTATGAGAATGCTGTCTGATGACAGTGTCTTACCCAAGGCAAAACGTACTTAGCCTGGGGACGAGTGCCGTCTTAAAGGATAATTCCACTTCGTATCAGTGTAGCTGTTTTGACTCTGTGGGTCATACTAACTTTGCACTTGCCACATCTTTTCAAGAGATGAAGAAAATGAAGAACTTTACAGTCATGAAAAATGAAGTTTTCACAGGGCAGGTTGCAAAAATCAGTACTCCCATGATTCACTAGTTTATAGAACCAGCTTTAGCAGCAGTAACTAG
>VUQH01039419.1:9304-21819 GCA_015106775.1 Etroplus canarensis
ACTGCACCATTAGTAAAAAAAAAAAAAAAAAATGAAATCAGGGCTCTGGGATTTTACACTCAGGACTGAGAACTGCAGAGATATGAATATCACATACTGTACCAAGCTCAGAACTGACATATAGTTGTTAAGAATATATTACAATCCCAAATCCATAAAAGTTGGGACACTGCATAAAATATGAATAAAAACACAATGCAATGATTTGCATATCTCTTAAATATATAGTTTATTCACAAAAGAACATGCAAAACATATCAAATGTTGAAAGTGAGATATTCTACTATTTCAGGAAAAATACAAGCTCAAATTGAATTTGATGACAGCAACACCTCTCAAAAAGTTGGGACAGAGCCATTTTTACCACTGTTCAGCATCCACTTTTCTGTTAACAGTCCATAAACATCTGGGAACTGAGGATACCAGCTGTCAAGATCTGCCAGAGAATGAGGAGAGGACCCAATGGGCAGGACTCCAGGAAGCCAAACCAGTAAATTTGAAGAGGGCTTTATTTAGCCAAAAGGTTCCTACAAAAACAAAGTCCATAAGCATTAATTCCAGGAAAACCAAAAACCACAAGGAGCAGGAATACACACATACACACATACACACATACACACACACACACACACACACACAAAAAGAACACAAAAATCCAGGACAATGACACTAGCTGCTGGACCTTCGGGAGAGGAATGTTGTCCCATTCTTGCCTGATATAGGACTGCAACTGCATAACAGTCCTGGATCTTCTTTCTTTGTATTTCATGATGCACCAATTTTTTTCAGTTGGTGAAAGGTCTGGATTGCAGGCAGGCCAGTCCAGCACCAGAAGTCTTCTTCTACAAATGCTGTTGTAATAGCTACAGTATGTACTTTAGCATTATCTTGATGAAACATGTGAGGGCTTCCATGAAAAAGATGTCTGGAAGAGCACATATGTTGTTCTGAAGCCTGTATATACCTTTCAGCACTGTTGCTGCCATCTCAGATGTGCAATTTGCCAGTACCGTAGGCACTAATTCACCCCCATACCATTGGAGATGCAGGCTTTTGAACTGAGCACTGATAACAAGCCAGATGGTCTCTGTCCTATTTAGTCTGGAGGATGTGGTGTCCATGATTTCCAGAAAGAATTTCAAATTTTGATTTGTTTGACCACAGAACAGTTTTCTACTTTACTTCAGTCCACTTTAAATGAGCTTTGGTCCAGAGAAGATGGTAGTATTTCTGGATCATGTTTACATATGTCTTCTTCTTTTCATGACAGCGTTTTAACTTGGATTTGTGGATGGCACGGAGAATTGTGTTCACTGACATTGATTTCTGGAAGGGTTCCTGAGCCCATGCAATGATTTCCATGACAGAATCATCCCTGACTGCAATGCAGCCAGAGGCCCCAAAGATTGTGAGCATTCAATATCATTTGCACAAAGATGTCCAAATTATCTGAATCTTTTGACATTATGTACTCTAGATGATGGAATAATCAAAGTCTTTGCAATTTTAACTTGAGGAACATTATTTTTAAATTGCTCCACAACATGTAGATGTAGTTTCTTACAGAATGCTGAACATCTGCCCATCTTTACTTCTAGGAGACGTTGCCTCTCTAAGGTGTTCTTTTTATACCCAATCACATTACTGGCATGTTGCCAATTAACTTTATTAGTTGCAAATTGTTCCTCTAGCTGTTTCTTTGTATCATACTGCATGCTTTTCAAGCCTTTTGTTGCCCTTTTCTCAACTTTTTTGGGAGGTGTTGCTGCCATCAAATTCAAGATGAGCTAGCATTTTTTACTGGAATAGTAGAATGTTTTTCTTTAAACTTTTTTAACATTTGATATGTTTTCTATGTTGTTTTGTGAATAAAATATTGGTTTAAGAGATTTTTGAATCATTGCATGGTATTTCTATTTATGTTTTACAGTGTCCCAATCTTTTTGAAATTGGGTTTGTGTGTAAACTCATATTTATGTCCACTCTGTTTTGAAAAGTTGTCAGTGACATGCTCTGATAATTATAGGCAATAGTGTCTGTAAAATGAGATACAGAATCATAACCCTTTACTTGTTTGGTTTCTGTTTGATGTTCAAGCACATACACAAAAAATGGCACATACCTAAAACATTAAATGAAAATCACAACAGTTCATTTAATGCCATATTATATCCAAATTTACATTGCTTTTCCTAAAGGAAAACTACTGATTCTCTTCATCTTTCTTTTCACTTGACCTCAGTCAGTAAGTAGCAACAAACTCATGTAATCCTACATCAAAATGCATCATCATGAGCCAAGGTCAGCACTTTGTTAGTAAACACATATCGTTCCTCAGCCATACCTGTCACAGAATATATATACTATTTATCTATATTTTTTCAGGAATGTAAAATGAAAAACACTTTTTTATCCAGCAAAAAGACAAAATAGCCAACATTCAAAATATTTCAGTGAAAACACAGTGAATCTCTTGTTACATTAATATTTACAAAAGAATTTAGCTGTGAATACTTTTCTTATCCCGAATCGTGACTGTAATTTAATTTTTGTGGCTATTAAAATGGGTTTTAACTAAGGTTTATTGTCCATCTTTATCCTGCGCAATTCCAGCTTGTGAGACATCCTCAGGACACTTAGGAGGAGCTTCAAAGAGTTTTGGTCATCAGGGGAGTTTCAGCTGGTTTCATGTTTGCCTTCCTGTTGCTCTGGTTTTTGTTGCACAGGGGGCAGGACACATTCCACAGAGACAGGAGCCTTTTAGTTTAAAGGGATGCATGCTAATCAGGAGATAAATATTTTCATAGGTAATACTCAGATCAGCCACAACATTAAACTGTTGACCTTATATTGTGATTCTCCCCTTCATGTCACTCCATCAGCTTTGACCTGCTGGGGCAGGGACATGGGAGCTCTGGCTCTGTGGTGTCTGGCATCAGGTTCTTTGGACCCTTGAGGTCCTCTGGGTGATGAGGGCATTGGTTAGGCCTGTTTCAGTGCATCCCATCGATGCTTGATTGGATTGGGATCTAGGGACTTTGGAGGCCAGGCCTTGAGCAAGGTTGTGTCCTTGGGGAGTGGTGCATGTCAAATTAACATTCACATGAATGTCAGGACCTGAGATTTCCCAGCAGAACATTGTATTGTATAACAAGATGATCAATACTATTCCCTTCACCTAACAGTGGTTTTATTGTTGTGTTTGACTGGCGTATGCCAAATTAGTTTGGACACTATTTCAGAATTTTAGAGGCTTTGTGAAAGAGCAGTGTTTGTGGCTGTGGTAGCAGGTACTTACACTCAGTTTTGTGAAATATGAGCGCTAACCCCAAATCCGTGTCCATCTGATGCATCTTCACAGAACAGATGCAGTGTTGTATGCTGGATAATATTCCTGGACTGGCTTCAGTCATTGCAACGGTTCAAGTGAAAGATGACAACCCACCCCCATACACACACACACACACACACACACACACCTACACACAAACACACACGCATACACACACACACCTCCCCCACTTCCCATATACACACACAGCACTGTGCATCACTTCATTTCTAGCTGGGACCTGTGTGTCTTCCTTTTTCCTTCTATTCACGTTCCTGCACTGTGCAAAATGCTTGACGTTCAGCACTTCAGCAGGAAGGATGGGCTCTTGAGCATCTGTATTATGTTATCTGAGGCTCAGTCTCTCCCTGGGCCCCTGCTTAGTACTCAGAAAAGACCTGTTGTTTTGAGATACCAGCTTGTGTCATGCTGTGCTGTGGCGTTGAGGTGATCAGCTGTATGTTTACCTGCTGCATTGCAGTCAAGATCAGTGAATTATGATGGCTGCAGCCCAATTCATGAGTGTCAAGTGAGACTTGTGCGAGGTGAGGAAGTGTTGAAGGTTTATGTTACAGAGATCAGCTTTTGTCTGCAATTTCACGCAATACCTTTCTGAGCTGTACACTATGATGGATGGAGATTTAGTGATGGTTTTAAGCAGTTCTGCTGCCAAGCGACCATCAGTCAGGCTTGACAGGAAGTGTGTGTTGCTGCAGTGATGATCGGCTCCCATGAGTCCTCTTGGCAGGTGTGATTGCCAATATTGTGCTTAAACCCATAAGGCAGAGGAGCTCTGTCGAGAAAGGTTTCTGAGTCAAAAAGAAGGTTACATATATTACAAGGCCTGGTTGAGTGATTGTGGATAGCCAAGCTTTCATTTGCTAAAAGATGGAGTAGAAAAAAGAAAGAAAGGTCAACCATGCAGGGTTTATAGACTGTGCTGATAGACTAGGGGTAACCTTTATTGTCATTGCTGATGTCTGTTCTGTTACTTCTGCAAATATAGATTTTAATTGTTTATTGGGGTCATTATTCAGTCACAGTCTGTGATGTTAGGAGCACATCCATAATAGAGTGTCAGTAGGGTAATCAATCAAAGTGTGTCGGGCAGCAACGCTTGACACGACATCTAAAATCCAAAACGTGACAGTAGCATACACAACTCTCTGCTGCTTAGAAGGTTTTCCAACTAAGCTTCAAGAAGAGGCTTCAAGGAGAAATTTGCTGTGAACTCTCAGCTCTCTTGCATATGGCATTACATCTGTCCAATCAGATATGGGCAGCAGGCTCATGCAGCTGATCCAAAGACCAGTTTTGGTGTGTCTCCCTGTGATAATTTTTAAGGGCCTCCCTGAAATGATCTAAAACACTATAGATTACAGCCTGCAAATTACAGTGTAAACACTTTTCTTTCAGAATCAGAATATTTATTTTATTTTATTAAGGAGATTACTTTTTTTCATGATGTATAGTATTGATTGTTGAAGGTCATAGGCTAAAATGAGATTATTTAAAATGTAGCGGGTAATTGCAGAAGTCCTTATTTCTGCCTCTTCTAAATGCAAATTTGTTACCACCCATTTCTGTTTTACTTCCTTTCCTTGCAACAATTTAACTGGTACCCCATACATACAAAAATAAACTAATTCAAGAGCAGTACTCTAGAGTCTTAAACCTAATGTCAAATTATACACCTTTAATAAAAAATATTAACTATAAATCTTCATTTATTGAAATGTATTAAATGATTACATGATTCATTTTTTGTCTTTAATTCTATTAAATGCAGTTTTATTTATATAGCACCAATTCACAACAAAAGTTGCCTCAAGTATCAGAAGGAAAACCCTAACAATCAGATGATCCCCTATGAGCAAGCATTCGGTGACTGTGAGAAGGAAGAACTCCCTTTTAACAGGAAGAGACCTCCAGCAGAACCAGGTTCAGGGAGAGGCAGGAATCTGCTTTGGGGGTGAGGAGAAAGAAGAGAGAAACAAGTGCAGAGAGAGCCACAGACTATGGGAAAGAGAAGACAACATTTAATGACATGCAGCAGTAGCAAATAAATGCATGGGGAGTGAAAAGAGATGCGTGGAGAAGAAATGCCCAGCACATCATAAGAAGCCCCCCAGCAACCTGAGCCTATTGCAGCATAACTATGCCCTAACTATAAGCTTTATCAAAAAGGAACGTTTTAAGCTCAATCTTAAATGTAGAGAGTGTCTGTTTCCCAAATACAAACTGAGAGGTGGTTCCACAGGAAGATGACTGATTGAAAATGCAAGATTATTAAGCTGACACAGTTTGCAGGCCATTTGCCAAACTCTTGTTTATGTTACTGCATAGCTGGCTCTTGACATTTTGTAGAAATATATCTGCAACAACACTATATGCATGAATAAAACTAGCCATAACTATGCAAAGCATAGCACTGATCTTTTTCTGTGATGAAAATTTTAATTAACTTCTTTTCATGCATTTGAGAGTCAAGTGTAATATAAGATCACTTGAGACAGTAACTGGTAAAAAATATATAACACTGAAAAAAAAATTAAAACAACCAATCAAGCAAAAAAATGACAAAAATCTGGACAAGCAGTATTATCAACAAGCACAATAGGAAAAAAAATTTAAAACAGTAAGACAAAGGGTACTTTTGGCTGTTCCCTTTTGGGGTCATCACTGCAGACAAGTCTGCATGCTATATTTGGCACAGATTTTACGCCAGATTCCCTTCCATTTATCCTGGCTTGGTACTATCACTCTGATTAGACTGGTTTGTCTTGGCTTGCATTTCCTACCAGCTGCAAACTGGGGACCTTTTGCTTTTCAGATGAAACTAAAAAACATTAAGGGGCACCACTGGGTGAGTATATGTACTTTAAAAAAAATCTTGTTACATTCCATATTCACTTCAGACAGTCCACCTTATGTAATAATTATTAGTCACTGTGATTAATGATTCAAAGGAAGCAGTGTCTGTCATTTTTTTAACTATTCCACAAATTCTTGATCTGTCTGAATCTTCCAATGATGCTGGAAGCTGCAATAAATACTGCAAAATCAAGCTAAAATATGTGTTTGAATACACCTAAAGGAGACATCAGTCTCCCAGTAAGCACACTTGGTATTAGGATTTATGGTTTTGTGTTTTTTTTGGGACGGGTTTTGTTGTTTTTCTAGAGTGTTTGGTTTTCCTTTTTTCTCTCCCATTCTTGTTTGTATGCATTCCCCTTAGTAGTTTCATGCTTTGGTTCTGTGTACCTCATGGTTTCCCTGTGTTCAGTCTCTGTGTTTATTCATTACGTTCTATCTCCCAGAATTCTCTTGCAATAGTTATGTTTTGCTTTTCTTCCCTGCCTCCTGTGTTCCCCATGCATGTATGTTAATCTCTGTGCTTAGTTTCTCTATGCGTTTCCGTCAAGTTCAGTGTTGTGTTTGGTGTTTCCTGTTTTACTTTGGTTTCAGTCCTCCCTGTGCATTGTGTTCTGTTTTACCTCCAGCCCTTGATTGTTGTCACCTGTGTTCCCTTCCCACCAGTTGCCACTCTGTCGTTAGTCTGTGTCTACTTATGCTTTGTTTCTCCTGTGTTCAGTGTTGTGTCGTTGGTCTACCTGAGTCTTCCTAGAGCTTGTCTTCCCTGAGTATGTAGACTTTGTTTTCCCTGTGGCTTATTCAGCATTAAATGCTTACTTTTTGTTCTACCTACCCAGTCCTGAAGTCTGCATATTGGGTCCATGCCAAACCAAACCAAACCAAACACTTGGTTTGGCAAATATTATTAGCTTTCCCAGCAAGCTATTAATATTTGTAATTTCTTCATTCCAAAATGAAAAATAAAACATTTTAAATCAAATCATTTTATTTTTTTACACTTCCAGCAGTAATTGTCACCCATCTTTTTGAGTTTGCCTGTCGTGGTCCCCTTTCCTCCAGGTGCTCCCCCTTCTCTTTCTCTCTCTCTCTTTCATATCTCTCCTCCCCTATCTGACTGAGTGCATGAGTGTGAGTGGATTAACTGTTGAGCTTTCAGGGGTAGGCCTGGCAAAGGAGGAGTCTGGAAGGCACAACCGTACCACATCACTGCAACCCTGGTCCTCTTCTTCACCCCAGATTTTTAGTTACTTAGCTTGCATTGCTTTCCTGTGTGCCTGCCTGGACCCTCCTGCCAAGCTTGCCTGACACACTGTCATACCCTCAGACATTATATTTGTGGAAACTCTGAACCTCTGGACTTCCCTGAAACCCCCAGTACTGGAGAAACTTCTTTGGCCTTTGAGAAACTAAACCCAGTACCTGCTTCAGCTGTATCACATCAAGTATTCAAGATTCAAGAGTTTTATTGTCATTTCAAACCACATTTAGCTGATGCAGAACATAGTGAAATGAGATAGTGTTTCTCCAGGACCTGGTGAAACATATAGACATATGACAGGAGGGTTTTTTTCACAGTTTAAAATTTAAGTTAAAAAATAAAGTGCAACGTGTGCAACATACTGCAATAGTTGCAAACAATGCAAAAGAACAGCCAACAATGACAAGAACAAAACCCTTTTACATCTGACCCAGATGAACATGGTGCGAAAAACAAAACTGTGCAAAAACAGTACACAAGAAAGGCACAATGAAGAGACAACACAAGACACTAACACTGAAAGAAAAAGAAGTAATGTGATGTGATGTGCAGTAGCAGCAGTTGAGGTAGTGCAGATCGTGTGTGAGTGAGTGAGTGAGAGAGACAGGGTTTATAATGTTTATAGTGTTATGCAGATCTGGGTTTGTGTGTGTGGGTGAGTGTGAGGGGGACTTTAGTGTAGTTCAGTCCTGGGTGATTGAGGAGCCTGATGGCTTGAGGGAAGAAACTGTTAGACAGTCTGATTGTGAGGGCCCAAATGCTCCGGTACCTCTTCTTGGATGGCAAGAGGTGTGAAGAATGTGTGTGAGGGGTGTGTGGGATCAATTCTGTTACTTTGTAACAACATTCTATAGTGATTAAACGCCCTTAAACTTTTACTGGTTGATGTCCTCTCTGAATCCCTCTAGTGAAACTGTGATATTATCTGGTGTATATTAATACTTAAGCATAATTTTTATGGTGTCTAAATTTACCTACTGTACTTCTAACTAAATGCCCAACATCTGCCACCATTTATTTGGCTCCATTTTTAATTCACGATCTCTACCATTTTACATTAAATTTTAATAATGGTCATATAGTGTTTGTCATCATTTTGTGAAAGATAGATGCTGTTCATAGACCCACTGGCTAGTAAAAATTTTTAAAAATAATAGAAAAATGTCCTTTCTCCCTAAATTTAACTCAAAGACTCTTTATGACATTCCTTATTTACAGAATCCTCAAAAATACTCTCCTTTCCGCAAAACAATAGTCTTCCTTAAGCTCTTGAACAGATAACCTAACTTCTATTCACACCTTGGCCCTAACCATGATCCAAGGGCACATTTTGTCTCATTAAGAATGACTTTTGTCCCCATGACATGAGTAATTGTACACACACCAAATTCATTATCTTGTCCCAGTCTACAGTGTGTTTAACATTTTCTTGTGTTGTCCAAATGTTTAGTGAGAATGATTCAGCAATGCACTGAAATGATCCAACAATACATCTTAAGGAAAATACAGTCTAAAACTAAACCCTGTCGGTTTCATGTGATGAAAAATGTCCATCATCCCTATCATATAGAATTTCTTATACTGAATGCACTTAATGAGAAGACATGGCAACAATGAATGTTGTCGGACATCTCTGTGAAAGGACAACATCAAGAATAAACTTTTATACTGTATTTTACAAAAACCTGAAATGCAATATTGTATCAGCTATATGTATACCAATGGAGACTTATGCATGAATACTGATACTGGTTGAGAAACTATGTTTACACACAGTTTATGATATACAGCTGCGAGAGATCACACAAATGCACAGCACACCCCACAATCTAATGTCTTATCTGTGGGCACCAGCTTCAAAGTTTGATCCCTGTGATTACCTATCACATCAAAGAGAAGTAAATAAAGGGAAATCACAGGTGGTGGGTTATTTATTAGATATATTGTTCTGTAGAGTTTACAGCTGCTCAGCCAAACAGGTGACAGAGAAAGATTTCCTATATGCTGACAGGAATATTCTCCAAACTGTGTCATTCTGCTTTTAGCTTTCTAAGCAAAGCTTCAAGGATGGCCCTTCAACTATGCAGGAAAGGAATCCACAGTGTGCATGCGTAGGTTGAGTCACAGCAGGTTGTTTTATATATCAGGTTTCAATCTGGATTAAAGGTCCCTGCTGAATAAGTAAGGTATTTTTTTAGGCATATTTAATGTGCGTTATGAATAATTTGTCATTTTTCTTTAGGTCGGGGATACTTTTAGATGAAGCACTAAGGGAGAAAAATAAGAAACTTCTTTGTCATCAGAATTAGAAATGCTGTGTTGGCCAAAATAATTTAGTTTATGCTGGATGGGATTTACCACTTGTAAAGTGAAATCAGCTGGAATGATACATTTCTTTACAAATATCTCACAAAGTAGCACACCAAAAAATTTATTGGATAATTCTCTAAACCTGCTACTTTTAAATATATGATATTGTTATCAGTAAAACACCTATCTAATGAAAACCCTCATAGCCACAACATTAAATTAACTCATTTACTTTTTTCTTCTTTGTTTACCTCCTCTCTTGGCTAATTAAAGAAAGGTCTGCTCTCTTGATTAATTAACTAAACTGCTGGTGCCAAGACCAAGGTTAACTTTTGGTTGTGAAAATTTGGATTGGAATCGAGAATACCAAGTGTCATGGTGCCCCCTCTCCTCTAGTTTCAAATCTGCCTTTTCTTTCTGTCTCTCTCGTCTTGGTTTTTTTCTCTCTCTCTCTCTGTCTGGGTTGGATTTGGCTATTCAGTTAATGGCATTAACCATAATTTTCTTAGTCCTCAGGTGTGTGGGCATGTATAGGGTGGTGTGTCTGCACACCTGTTCCTGATCACTCAGTGAATATTTAAGCCAAGCCTTTCCCTCTACAATCTACCAAAATGTTTAGCTACACTTAGTGTAGTAAGCCATTCTGGTCACTCAAACCCCATCTATAATCTGGACCATTTTCTGGTCTTAACATTTGCCAATCATGCCTTGTACATTCTGAATCATTGCTGTGACTGTGTTCTGTGAACGTGACTTGTTTGACCTGTTACCCATTAAACCATCTTAACCTTTTAACATCTGTGTCTATCCGCAATTGGGTCTACACACGGCAAACCATGATAGCCTGCATGCATGCCAAATTATCAATACTGAGGACTGTCAGTCTAGCTGTGTCATTGCTTTTGTCCAAATATTAATACAGGTTTGTTTTAAAAAGAGAAATCCGTTGGAACCAGTTTTATTTGAACATATGTCAATGGTTATGTCAGCAGTTTATAGTAGCCTACGCTCATATACCTATAACACTATCAATTTCTGCTAGTATTTGCCATGTGCCCTTGTATTTATTAACTACCGTGCATCTGGTAGAAACACACAAACACATTAAGTTGGAAGTTAAAGAGTTCCATTAAGGAGCTATGCATTTTGATCAAGGCTGTACAAAGGTTAACCGGTGTTGCAGTAGAGAATAGTACTTAGGTGTTGAATGGCGATTCTAGAGTCTGTTGGGGCCCTAGGCAAAAAGTCACAGGGGGCCCCTCCACCCAGTTTTCATCACCATTAAGCTATATATACATATGCTACCAGTATAAAAGTAAAATGTTAATAACATCATTTTAAAAGGCTTTCATTTTATAGAATTAAAAATCCTCAAATTCAGCTCTTGAATGTTCATTTAACACATACCTTTCACTTTTTGTTGTTTACTATTTACGTTTCATTTAAATTTCTCCCTCAAATCACTCAGGTACTGGTGTCCTATAAAATGACAGGTAAAACATTACTCTAGGACTGGCAGAGACTGTTTTTTCATAACAATGCCCAGGACCAAGTTGACTAGTTGAGTGTAACTACTTGCTAAACCAGCAGCATTTACTTATTTAGCATTATGTTTAAACATTATCTGCTCCACTAACCATTGTATTGCTTTTTCTTCTTTTTCCTTTAATCTTTTATTCATTTCCAGGAGATTAACTCCTCTCCATTGTTATTGAGTGGCTTTCCTTGTTGTCATTGGGTTTGTCGGCACAAAATCATGCATACCTTTCTCAACAGAGAGTGAGTGGAGCCCACTTAAGGAGGTCAGATTTTTCAAACTGTCATTGCAAACTTTGAGCTTTTGTAGTTAAAATTTGTCATTTAAAGCTTGAAGTAATCCCCAAAATGCATTCCAAAATGATTCATGAAAAGTCTTATTAGAATAGTGCTTCATAAATAATCTGAGACACAAAAGGAACAGTGTCAGTCTTTAACATGCTTACTGTGGTTTTACATGACACAAAGGTGCCAGAATTAAATCTGAAAACACTCTTGACATGTTTTTAAGGATGTTATAACACAAAAAATACTAAATAGAAATATGCAGATACATTTCTTAAATGGAAAGATCATGTTTCATTTAAAGAGCCAATCAACAACCAAACCAATCAACTTATGAGATACAGTCAAGGTTCATGACAGTTTCAGCTGTGTATTGGCAGACATAGGTACATGTAGTTGTATTTACATATATGTAGATATGTATATGTAGTTAAAATTAGTTTTTCATGGCTAACTGTATCTACAATATAAATTACAATGGCTTTTGTTCGATGCTCTGGCGGGAGAGCCAGAGATTTTGCCAGTTGGGGTTGAGCAGTTATTGAGACACCATTTAACTTTGACATGTTCAGAGGAGGGATAGTGGATATATTGGACAAAGGATGTTGAATATGGAGCTGCCAGGCAGGAGAAGAAGAGAAAGACCACAGAGTTGGCTCATGGATATAATGAAGTAGGACATGCAGAGGGTTGGAGTGAGTGAAGAGCATGCAAGGGATAGGGTGAGATGGAGGCAGATGATCTGCTGTGGCAACCCCTAATGGGAGCAGCCAAAAGAAGAATTTATAGTAGAAGATTAACCTGCAGGGGAAAAAAAGGCTTTTTCTGATATTTTTTTGTATTTTAATTCTTTTTGTTTGTTTGTCTGTGTGTGTGTGTGTGTGTGTTTGTGGGGGGGGGGGGGGGGGGGTGCGCTCT